>NDGN011528602.1:3402-37075 GCA_002564285.1 Tympanoctomys barrerae
AAAAAAAAAAAAAAAAAAAAAAAAAAAAAAAAAAAAAAAAAAAGAAAAAAAAAAGAAAAAAAATCAAATTAAATCTACTTGTCAAATAATATTGCTTAATTCTGATTTTTTTCCTTTCTTCTAGTTAATGTAGGTGTTGATGGGAATGGGTATTAAAATCCTTTACAATTTTTCTATTTTAACCCAGGTCTCCCTTTGATTGCTATTTGTTTGTTTGTTTTACAAAGCTTAGGGCACTGAAATTTAATACATACAGATTTGTATTTCTTTTAACTCATTGAATATTGACCACATGATCATTACATCTGATTGTTTATTTCCCTCTTTTTACTTAAAATGTATTATTTCTGGTATATATACTTATTCATTCTTGCTTTCAGAATCAATTAGACTGGAATAATTTTTCCTATCCTTTAACTTTTAGCCTGTATGTCAAGAGCTTTCCTACGTAGCATGTTGTGTTCTGATATTTTTAAGATATGTTTAATTTTAAAGAGAGTAAACAATTAAAAATAAAATGATTCAGAATTTCAAAGCAAGATGATAGAAAATCAACAATGGTTATTATGTTGCATATAGTTATCTTCAAGTTATTTGTGCAGATCTTTCAATTTGATAATTCAAATAATTTATATTCACAATTATTCTTGGATCTTTACACAATTGCTACTGTGATTTTGTTTACTTTTTTCAGAATATTATTTGTGCATTTTTATCTTACTCTATGTTGTAGACTGCTGATTAAGAATATTTGTAATCTTTGATTATTTTTTATTTCTTTATTGTGTGTCTAATTTTCTTGTGAAATTCTACTTTCATGATAGCTATTACTTTTCCAATTGGATGTAGGACTCTCTTGCACATCTTTTGTAAGGTTGTTCTTGTCCTAAACTATTTTAGTTTTCACTTTTCTTCAAAGACCTTTTTTATTTGATTAGGAACAACAGCCTGGTTGCTTATAGTAACTTGATTGGCATTTTTTTCTTGCAGGACATAAATTACATCCTTCTATGCCTTGCTGATGAAGCTCCTGTTCATGATTCCCTGTTAGTCTACTTGGGTCATTTTAAAAAGTAGTTACATAGTTCTCTCATAAGGAACTTAATACTTTTTCTAATTTTTTGACTGTTTGACTATCACGTGCTTAGAATTCATTATTTTTCTGCGTGGTGTTTTATAAACTTATGTTGATGAGTATCTAGGTATTTTCTTAGATTAAAGTTGTTTTCTTCTCAAATTTTATGATTATGTTTGTGACTTCTATTTCCTCCCCACAATATATGCTTAAAATGTAGATATTTGATCTTTTGACTGATTTTAAATACTTTCTTCCTTACTTATTTTTCTTTTCTTTATTTTTATGTGAAGATGATGCATGGAGCAATTATTTCAAGCTCCATTATTCCTTTCATTTGATCTTATAGGAAGTTCTCCTATAAAATCCTGATGTCTTTGCTAGTTTCTTGTTTTCTTCCTTACGTCCCTAATATTCTTTATGTGCTTTCCTATGTTTTCTTTGCTTTTCATAATCATCCGTTTGAATTCCTTATCCATTATTTCATCTACTTTGAAATCCCTGAAATCTGTTACTTGAGATCTATGATCTTTAGCGTGGTCACAATACTGTGCTCGTCACATTTCCTGTCTTTTCATGTGGACGCTTGCACATCGTGTGCATTGGATAGCTCTACCAAGCTCACAGGACAGTCTTAGTGAGTGGCTTTCTCTTGCACAGCTGTCTCTCCAGCTGGGCACACTAGTGAAATCTCACTATAACATCTCTGCATGTGATGAGCATATGGGATGGAGTTCATACCACACCAGAGTTGGAGACACCTACTGGTTCAACCGTGCACAATCTAAGACACTCATAGTTTGGACAGGTGTGGTTTAGATTGTGTGTGGGTTAGCCCTGTGTAATCACTGCTACAATGGAGGTGTGGTCCTCTGTCAGCTGCTGCACATTCCCTCATATACTTTTGACACAGGCTTTGGAAAAGATTTTTCACCACTGGCTGCTGCATGGTGTTGAAAAGTCTGAAATGTTTGCCCTTTGATTAGGCCCTGATGTGGGCACAGGTGCTGCGGGAGAAAACAAAGAGGTAGGAATCGCAGCGGTCCCTAAGTTTTAGTCACTTTCTGCTTGCAGAGTGAAAATGCAACTTAAAGCAAGAAAGCTTTATGTTGGCTCGTGATTGAACCTGTGACTGGCTGGCCCTGAAGGGAAAACAGGACTGGAGAGAGGCACAGTGGAGGGAAGCACTCATGCTACAGCATCCCAGAAGCAAGACAGGAGCTAAGTGGAAAGAAGAGATATACCCTTCCTGGTCATAGAAGTCTACTTGCCCAGAACGCACTCTTCAGAGAAAGTAAGCTTAATTTTGGCGTAATACAGTCACCTTTCAAAAGCATGTAGAATGGACAGTGGATCCTTGACTTATATACTGAGTTCATTCTGTTTTTTTTTCAGAACCAGGCAGTGAACTCAGGCCTTTGCAATTGCCAGGCAAGTGCTTATTCTACTGAGCCATACCCCCAATCCCCCTGAGTTCATTCATGAGTGCTGGTTGTCAGTCAAGAAAAGAAATGAAAGTACTGATAGTGGATTCTGAACTTCCCAGAGCATCATTTAACTAAGCATTTCATAGTAAAAGAAGGACATGTAATGTGTGTAATTTGCCAAAAACATCAATCGTTTTCCTAGAATCTTCACCAAAAGTTTAAAAATATACCCTTTATCAGGAGCAACAATTTCATTCTATATTCACCACTCAAGATGACATCTTAGATTTGGAAGAAGAAGGATGAAAAGGAGATGCTTTTGCTTGGAAGGGGAGTCCTCCTCCATAAGAACAATAGAAATCTGCCTCCCAGTCATTCTTTTTCTTGTTGGAAGAGTCTATAGCCCACTGGGACTTGCTTTTGGCTCACTAGATTGCAGCATTTTTAGAAATAAACATGACCTAAGGCTGTCTTTTTCTGTCTTTGCTTTAACACTATTCTTTAGTTTGACATGATATTGCCAGTGTGTGTTTGTTTGTTTATTTATTTATTTATTTATTTATTTTTGGTGGAACCGGGGATTGAACTCAGGCCATTGCGCTTGCCAGGGAAGCACTTATTCCACTGAGCCATCTCCTGGGCCCCATGACATGACATTGTCATGAAGCAAGAGAATCACTGATTGACATTCTGAGGTTTGCTTGGGTCTTCCGTAGAAATACTTTTAGCTCTGTCCATTTTTTTCAGGATTTCTTTATTTCAGAACTCTGCTGAGCTGGTGATTGATTCTCTCCCTCCTCTTCAGAAAGCTCTTCACTGTCATTCTCTGTGGCCCATCCAGAAGTTGCTGACGTTCCTCTGTAGACAATTTCTCTAAGTGCTTTTCCACCAATTCCTCAATATCACCACTAGCTACTTGCAAGGCCATGGTCTCTGCTATAGGGACAATGTCATCAATCCCAGGGTCAATTGAAGCCTCAGGATCTGTAACACAGCCTTCAATGTCTTTATCTTGTATAATTTTAGGTCATACTTTCTTCCATGCATATCTCAGTGTCTTTAGAGAGACACTGCTACAAGATTTCTCAATTAACCCTACACAGGACATGGTGTCATAATGTTCCTTCAAAAACTAGGGTTTAAATCTGTATCTGAGACCACCTGGAAGTACTTCAGGAACATTCCTTGGTGTACAGGTTCTTAAAGTTAGCTAAAACCTGCTGGTCCATGGGCTGCAGTAGAGGAATTATATTAGGTGGGAGGAACTGCACTGAGAACTATGGGGATTATTCAGTCAATTGCTCTCCTGAATCTCATGGGTCAGCGGGACCACCTCCATGATAAGCAGAGTCCAGGCTCTCTGACTTTGAGCGGTTGAAATTCATCCTATAAATACTTCTTAACTGTAGGACAGAAAGCCTCACTGATTTGCCATCAAGACAAGGCACTTTTGCTACCCAGGCTTTCATGTTGATTTCCACATACTATTCTCCATGACTTTGTTTGCTGAACACTATAGGTCTCAAAGTGATAAGCCAAAAGAAGCTTTATTTTGAGGACACCACAGGTACATAGCAGTAAGGTAAGCCTATCCTTCATAGGCTTGTAGCCTGGCATTTTTTTCTTCACACAACCTTGAAATAAGTCTTGTTGACATTGAAGTAAAACAACATGATGGGAACTTGCCCAAGTACACAAAGTATATTAATAATAGACTTGTTTAATTCAGTAATCCTAACTCTGAGAACCAGCATACATTAGATGACAGGTAAACATTTCTGACTACTAACATAATGACTGGTTGACAAGTTAAAATAAATCCTTAAAGTTCTTTCTGAAATGTTAAAGTAAAGTGATTGCCCAGTCCAGTGTCTCAGACAGAATTTAGAAGAGATATGAAAAGCGATTCTTATCTCAGTGAGAATGAAGCTGAGGATTTGGGGCTTGCTGTATGCTCACTCCCAACTCCACTAATACCAAACACTCTTAGTTTACAACATGATATTCACTCTGCATACTCTGGTGATTTCTCTTGTAGTAGTTTCCAGCACAAAGCTTTCCTGCCCAGACTGCTCTCAAGACTTCTACATTTCTTTACTTTTGTTTGGTTTTTCTTTTGAATAATAATAGAAGAGTAACTGATTTTTCATCCTACATAAGAAAAAGGTAAGATGCCCCTTCTCTCTTTTATACTATACTAGAAGTTCCCAATGGTAAAATTAACCACATCACATTTTACTCAAGTGTCACCCAGGCAGCCAATTTTTATGTTCTGACTACCCGGAGCATCTCTTGGGCAGGTTGTCATTTCAATCAGTTGCTTCTTACATTGACTATATTTGATAATACTGCCATTTTTATATTTTATTCTAGAGTGTCTTATAAAAATATACAAATTTGTTTATCCTGTATTTAAATAATTAGACTGGTAAGTGGTTAAAATTAGAAAAGAAAATAAAGATGTAAAGTTTGGGATGAAGAAAATAAAACTCTTTGTTCATACATGATACGAACATCTATGTAGAAAATCACGGGTAATCAATAATTCCTGAAATAAAAATGTGATCATACTGATGTTACATATTACAAATTTAATTTTAAAAAGTTGGTTACTTTCTTGTATATTACCTGTAAAATTGGAAATTAAAAATTAAACTATAGTATCATTTGCATTAGCATCAAAAATTGAACAGTGCAAATTTAAGAACATATTACAAGATTTGTATGAAGTAAATGAAAAGTCATATGAAGAACTAGAAATACCTAAATAAATGAAGAGAAATTCCATTTTTATTGATAGAAATAGTATTATTGGAACCAGGTCAGCAGTCTGCCTAGCAAGCACAAAGACCCAGATTTGATCCATGGAACTGCGAGCCATGCAGGTCCAGGAACCCTGGATGCAATGCACTGGCCCCAAAATCCTGGCATGGTGAGCAAGCCTGTCATCACAGCACTGGGGAGGCTGAGACAGCACAGATCACTACGAGTCTGAGCTGCATAGTGAGACCCTGCACCGAGTAAATAAATGAATGATTAAAAAATTAAAAAAAGAAATAGAATTATTATGATTGATTTTCCCCATTTGATTTATTATTTTAGTAAAATATAAATCAGAATTCTATGAAGATATTTTATGAAGATTGATGGATTGATTTTATAGTTTACATAGAATGGCAAATCCAGCATCAGAGAAAACATGATTCTGAAGAACAAGAAAAGAACTAGAATGAGGACAACATCTGAATTCAGGATACACTGTAAAGCTGCAGGAATCGGAAAGTGTGTAATTGATGAAAGACCAGAGAGCCCGAACAGGGGCACAGAATGGTAATAACAGATTCATGCACATGGGGGCAGATGATATCCAACAAAGAGCACAGGCAAGTCAGTGGGGAGAGAGTGGTCTGCAACAGACATTTCTGGAATAACTGAGCATGCATCTAGGAAAAAAAAAAAAAAGAAAAACTGCCTAGACAAAACTTTTACTTTTCATGAAATTTATTCAGTGTGAATCATAGACATAGGTATAAAATGCAAAAGTATAAAACCCATAGGTGAGAATGCTGGAGAGAATCTAGGTGAAATTGGGTTTAGCAGGGAGCCTTAAGATCCACCATGAGCAATACACCTGAAATATTAAAATGTCATGTCGAATTTCATTAAAACTAAAGCTTTCTGCTCTGTAAAAGACATTTTTAAGGGAATAAACAGGCAAGACCCAGACCAAAACAAAATATTTAATAAAATATTTTGTAAAGTGTATATAAGTAATAATGTTTGTGTAAACTACAAAAGAAACTTTAAAAAAATCACAATAAAATCCCTGACATAAAACTACATAATAGATCTTGGAGAGACCTCACCAAGGAAGATGTACAAATGTTCAATGATCATATGAAATGATGTTCAATATTATATTAAAAAATCTCAAATTAGAGTAACTAAGATATATCACTACCCACTTAGAATGCTTAATAACTAAAACACCAACACCACCAAATGTTAGATATTATGTGCATTGACTTAAATCTCCCTTTATTTGTGGTAAGATTCACTTTATAATTTTATTTTAAAGCTAAATAGAGTCTTTTAATTTTATCAGGGATTCATGTTCCTTGTTCTTTATCCAGATGAGTTCAAAACTTAGGTCCATGGAAAAATCATACACATCACTGTTTATTGTGATTATGTTTCATAATTACCAGAACTGAAAGCAACTGAGGCGTACTTTAAAAAGTTATTGGGAAAACAAATGAACATATATCCATGCAGTGGAATTGTTTCCAGCAATGAATAAAAATGAGTATCAAACATGAAAGACACAGATATACATAGATTTTTTACTGAAATAAAGGCAGGCTGAAAAAGCCGTCCTGGGGTTCAGAGCACACCCCAACGAAAGCTTCTGGGTACTGAAAATTTTGAATTTCAGTAGACACAGTGGGCTTCTAAAGCATGAAGTTATAGATGAGTTTTTCTTGCCACCCTTTCTCTTTCTTCTCTCATACAAGGTGGGTCATGGAAACTGGCACTCCTCTCAAACAAAGCAATTCATAAGACAGGAAAGTCACACCTTGACCTCTGTTTCCCCTGAAGGTCCTCATTACAAGTCCTGTTCAAGATCCTAAAGAGATGAAGGATGTCACCCGCAGACACAGGAGAAAATCTGACCAAACACCCATTGTTGAGTCCCTCCTGTTTATACTACATCCAATCTTTACTTCTTCTACACCATCCTCTACCTACTTTTTTTCTTTAAATCGCACTTAGCAAGACAATAGATAGCCTTTCCTGTGTAGGTATGGGCCTTCATTTCTGAAGCATTCTGGGTCACAGTGAAACTTTGAATAAATACATGTATGATGGTTTTTCCTTTAATTTCTTCTGTTATAAATTGAAGTTTTCATCCACAATCTTTTCACTGAGTGAAAAAAAAAATCACATTGCTTTTAGTGCCTGCAGGTTTATATCATATTTTCTGACATTCTGGAAAAGACAAAGTTTGAGAGATAATTAAAAGCTATGTTTCTTTTAGTTTGTGGACAAGGGGAGAGATACAAATATGTGAAACACTGGAGGTTTTTAAGACCTAAATCTTTTATGTTGCATTGTAATGGTACATATACATACAATGAATAATTTGTTAAGAATCACAGGTACATGCAAAAAAAAAGGATAAATTACAATGTTATGGGGCACAGTTAACAATGTATTGATTTTTTTTTCTCAATGGTGAGGGAAGAACCATATTAATGTGATATTTTAATGGTTTAGAAACTGTATTCAGGCAGTGGAGAATTCTATTTTCTTAACTTTCAGTTGAATATAAGACATGTGTGAAAAGTGAAGTCTTTAGAAAATTATGTGATTTAACTATTTTTAAAGTAAGGATGTCTGTTTGAAAGAAAAAAAAACCAGTTAATTGAATATAAATTCTGCCATGCTCTTTAAGTAGATTTTTGCTATATTAGTTTGACATATTTTACTGACATGTCTTAAAATCAGTATGGAATACTGGGTCTTCCACACCATTGAGATGCAGTACTATATCTTCCTGTATCATTGACCAGGGTATTTGTCATTACTTTTTTTTTTTTCTTTTCTGGTACCGGGGATTGAACTCAGGCCCTTGTGCTTGCCAGGCAAGCGCTTATTCTACTGAGCCATCTCCCCAGCACCCTGTCATTACTTTTTGATATAATTTTATTATTTTAAAAATTATAGGGGATCCCTCCAGACCCAGCCCAAGCCTAGGTCCAGCAAGTGTGTGAGAAAGCTTCTGCGCTCCCCTGTGCTGCTGGACCCATCTGGACCCAGCCCAGGCCCACTTATGAGTGAGCCCTTCTGTCTTACTCTCTGGACCCCTCCAGACCCAGCTCAGCCCTGGCATACAGGCCTGGGGTGAAACTCTTCAGCTGAAGTCCCTGCAGAGAGTATAGGAACCAGAACTACCCAGCTAATCCAAGAGCAGGACATTTTGCCACAGGGACAAAACTGGTTCACTTCCAAGGGCTGCAGCAGGAAGAAGCTGAGCCCAGAAGCCAGAACCAAGCCAGGCACAATTGGATGAATTCAAACTTCGTAGATCTGCACCCGAATTTCAGTAGGTGCTAAGATTATAGCAGCACCAAAGCTCTACAGCAAAGGTCAGAGGACAGTGCTATACAAAAATGACAAAGAGAAGGAACAAAATGTAAGCTCAGGCCCTGAGCCAATCCAGAACAAGGGCAGAAGACACTAGCACAGAAGAAATTGAGAATCATACAGCTGAAATGTCTGAATTAATAGCATCTGAAGTAAAGAAACAAATGCAGAAAGGCATATAGGAAATCAGATCAGAAATAACCTCTGAAATAAAAAAGAAATCTGTAAAAATTATAGCAATAATTCTTAGGGCTAACATTTCACTTAATTTCTAGAAATTATTTTTTAAAAATTCTGGCTTAGCTATTTTTCTATCATTGCTGGTACAAAATACTCTAGAATACCGAACACACAAAGTTAAAGACAGAAAGAGTTATTTAGCTCCTAGTTTGTAGAGGTTCCTGTCCGTAGTCAGCTGGCCCCAAGGCAGGGTGGCATGGCAGAGGGGCAGCAGTTCATGGTGATGGGAGCTGTGAAAGTAATCACAGCAAGTCTCTCTTCCTCCTTCATCATGCTGTATGTAGGTTGCTACTCTGTGGTGTGTCCCACACATCCTAGCTGTCCTAGGTCAAGTCCTCTATACCCTAGGATGTAGAATTGTTGAATCACTTCTTTAAGCTTCTTAAATTCACAAGTTGACACAAAGAGTCAAATGTTATCAATTCTAAATCATAAATGAAATAAGAAGATGCAATGAAAAACAGTGCTTCTCATGTTGATTTTACAGGTCACCCTGAATGGAAAATTAAAATCTTAGAACATATAAAGGTTGTTGATTGTTTCAGCCTCACTGTATGTGGCCCATAGCTCTCATACTTCCCTTCTTCCAATTTTTATCCATTGTTCTGTCATGCAATCACCTGCATTTCTTAAGCTTCTTTCAACCTCAAACAGGATGAATTCTAAAATACTTATTAGCTCTAAAAGTAGGGTCTCATGTGCTAAGGTCTGATGAGGACAACTGGATTAGAAACTCCTAGCAATGACTGTCAAAGAGCTAATGAATTTGCAAAGGATATGAAACATATGCACAAATAATTCTAACACTTAGCTGAATGTAACAAGTATCATAATTAGCAAAAGTAAATGCTAGGGGAGTTCAGAAGAAGCAGAATTTAATTTCAACAGAGGGATGCAAGATTGTGGGTGGAATTTAAGATGTGCTTTGATTATGGGTATGGTGTCTAATGCTAAGGAATGAAGCATAATTCTACAAATATTAATCCAAACTGTGTGGGCATCAATCCTTCTATTTGTTGTCATTATTGTTGTTTCAGGTTTAATATTCACAGAATTTCATGATTCAACTTTTAAAGGACTATTTTATTTCTACTATGAAACATTACTAATGAAGTTGCTACAAATATCTGTGAATCTAAATTGTTAACACGGACACTGAATTCTTAAGAGTAAAATTACTCAGTTGTATGGTAATTGAATATTTATTTTCTTTAAGAATGGCAAATTGTTGCTTTTGTTAGCATTTGGTTGACGTAGGTTGGATCTCATTATGTCACTAGTCAGAAAGTCAGAACCCTCTTGCCAAAGGCTCTCAAGACCTGGGATTACGGGCTCCCAAACCTGGGATTATGGGCGTGTACCATCATGCCTGCTGAGGGTGGCTAATTTTGTTGTTGTTGTTGTTGTTGTTAATAGTCAAAAAGTTAATATTTTAGGCTTTAAAGGCCATCTGGTCTCAAGCAGAAGCACATACTCCGTTAAGAATTATACTAAACCAGTAATAGATTAAACATAACCAGTATACATGGATATATTTCAATAAAACTTATTTACAAATACCCAATGGCTGAATTTGCCCCATATAGTAGAATTTCCTGACTCTGGAGCCAGTTCAGTAGGGACTTGTAATATCTTTCCCTCTCCCATTACAATATTTGTGGCTGACACAAACATAATACATCTCAGATGACAGACCTTTCTAGAGAAAGAGTGGACACTTTCTCTGTGGTTGCTTCTCTGATTCACAGAAAGTTGGGAGAAAGCTGGATGGACTTTGCTTTCATTGATTTCTCAAATACCAGGGTACTGCAATTTGGAGTGGGCTGCCCTGAGTCACACTGGTTCTACGAGTTTTGTTGCACATACAAGAAAGGCGCACCAAGGTGAGGTGTTGGTTGAGGATGACATGATGGTGACACATGGTAGAAAAATGAGTGATGTACAAGAAATGTTTCTTTCCTAATACATTACACGTGATAAGGAATACACTTTTTTTTTTTTTTTAAACCGGAGATTCAACTCAGATCCTTGCGCTTGCCAGGGAAGCACTTATTCCACTGAGCCATCGCCCCAGCCCCAGGAATACATTTTTAAGGTCAGATCTAGTTGCAACTTTAAAAAAATAATTATCTCACAGAAAATCATAACCTTTATTTTTATGTTTGCTATAAGTATAAAATCCATTGGCTATTACTTATAGACGTACCATCCAAAAATTTTTACCATGAATTTTCAAATTGAGGTTGCATATTTATATAATTCCTAGGTATTTCTGTAAAAATTTCTAAAGCAAATGGATATCATGATCACACAGCAGCCATCACATCTGCTCTCTGGGTTTACACCCTCATTATTCAAAGAGTAGAGTCCATGATACGACACCAACTCAACATTTTCCCTCAAAGCAAAATAGATGCTGTGAGCATGTGAATGATCTCAAAATATATTTATATAAAATATTTTATTATGAATTTTGTATATAATTATAAGAACTGTACTTCAGTTTTGAAAACGAAACAAACCACTGACCAACATAAGCTGTAGCAAAATACATTTTAATACAAGTTACTGCAACAACAATCCTAACAATACCTCGTGTAGTCACAATAATACACTCAGGACAAGGTAGAATTTTTTTACACCAACTCAAGCAGTCCCTTCATTCTGCCTTTATCTCTAATCATAAAACTAGATCTTGTGATTTCAGCTACATGATTTCAGACATGCTAGAAATGCTTCAAGTATCTGTATGAATTTTTGCATGTTTGAGATGTTTCAAAAATTGAATGATTTTAACTCAAACATCCACAAATGAGAGGTGAGTATATGTGAGACTCTCTCTAATCTTCTCGAAGTTATGATACTCCCATCAACCTGTGTGTAACTGTTTTTGAAACAAACCAATGGAGGGAAGCCTGTAAGTCCTTTCTATATTGATGTAAAAGAAGAAAAAAAGAGAGAAACTGTACTATGTTAGCACAGAAAATAGAATATATTGTGTTCCAATATGTATTGTGTGCAATACTAACTTTGTTCACACATACAGAATAAGAGCCATGTGGAGACAACTAAGAAGGTAAATGATTTCTCTATGATTAAGTATGAGTTCAAAGATTGGGTTTACTCACCCAGTTACTGGATGCTAGAAAAGGGAGTCTATTTCGTTAGACATTGCAACTGAATTTTACTGATGCTAACTAGCATAAGGAAATCTAGGATATAAGATATCTTTGTATTGTCTTAATGCCAAAACAATTTCTGTATTTCAGGGAATTACTTTTCTTGGCAATCATTCAGAATCTTTAGTATCTCCTGTCAACTGAAATGTCATCCTTTCTTTCTACTTTCTCTAACGGCAATATACTATTTAAAAATTAGATAGATGTTATCAAATGTGTAGATATATATGTATGTGTGTGTGTGTATATATATAGTAATCATATCGATCACCTGTTTTCTAAGAGATAAACTGATTCTCTTGTGGTGATAAACTGTTCTACTTTTGGCCTTCTAGTTTATCCATTTAGAAATTGGATTATTATCTCATAAAACATAGAGGCAATGAAAACATTGCTTGATCTTAATGATTATTAAATCATTGTTATCAGGAAAAAAGGCAATTGATGGTATTTTAATGACTGACTCACAAAAAAGTTGCTATTTTTTCTGTGCCAGGCAATATAAAAGCACATTTGACGTGTCTTAGGCAAAGTGAGAGACAATCATGCATATTGACTAAGCGCTTGGGGCCCTGAAGCAGATGAAAATGTTTGAAATCCTACTCCAACATCAGCATCATATTGCAACCTTAGCCTTCATGATTGAAACATTATCTTCAATTTGGCTATTTGTAGTTCCTATAAAAATGAAATGAGATTATGTGTTTCATGCTTGATACAGTTTTGGACATTTCGAAAACATGCTACAAATGAGACTATTTTAAAATACTAATAACAATCGTAATCGTGTCAATCTTAGTTATTTTCAAGATGTCACTAAGTCCACTGAGAGTTAAAATCAATCAATAAACTCATTTTCATTGATTAAAATCAATCAAACATACTCTCAGCCAGGGTCTCTTTTTTCACAGAAATATGCAATGTCTTGGTCCTTGCATTGTACTGTGTAATTCTCTGTTTCAAGTGAACATGCAAAGTATTCAATTGGTTTCTAAGGATTAAAATGAACTGCTTTATTCAGTAAACTGTAAGGAAATGTTTATTTTGTGCCATATAGACGTTTAGCAGAAAGAAAACACTGAGCCTGTTTTAGGAAGCCCTGGAGTGCAGCTAGTGCCATCTGAATAGAGGAATGAACAAGACAAGGCTCAGGGACATTAAATTATGGAAAGGTGCATTGAGGATTGATTGAAAAATAAATCAAGAGACAAAAGTAAAAGTGCTTAGAAGTATATGTCACTAGGACTTAGATGCTGGTGAAATTCTGACTGAAGCACTCGCAGGTGACAGGCCTTGAGCTAGCCATTTACAAATGAGAAAAACTGTAACATGTACAGAATAAATAAAAAGAAGTTCAGATTGGTACAGATGAATATATATAGTTACAAAACTTTATCAGAGTATGGCACATTGCATAAATTAGGAGAAGACTAATTGAAAATGTTCAACTGAATAAAAGGAAATAAATTCTGAGTAGGTAAAGCTAGAAAGAAACAGGGTTAGAGGCTAGGGAGATAGCTCAGTAGAATAAGTGCCTGCCTGTCAAGAGCAAGGACCTGAGTTCAATCCCAGGTTCTAAAGGACAAAAAAAGAAAGAAAGAAAAGAAAAGAAAAGAAAAGAAAAGAAAAGAAAAGAAAAGAAATGAGGTTAAATTACATAGTGATACAAGTAAAATAGCCATTGTTGCTTTGTAGAACTAAAATATATATGCTTAGCAGAACCTTATTGTACTAAAACAATTGATTTTTCCAGAATCAGAGTAAAAGGTGTGTGGAAGTATTTGTAATAAATACAATATTGAATAAGACATTGGAAATAAACATGAAGACATATACTTTGTGACCCACATGTTATATAAGAAATTACATGACATGATATATTTGGAATCTTGTGACAGGCTGTAAAAAATCTGTACAAAATCTTCCACTGGTGAGGAAGTGAAAGAGAGGTACTTAGAAGTCAGGAACATGGTGAAAAACCCGACTACTACAAAGTCTCTCTGAGAAAAAGACAAGATTAAAAATAGAGAAGGGTCAGCAGTATCAAACGGCAGAAGAATTTCAAGTAAACTAATAAATTAGAAAATATTTGTAAATTGGATAAAAATTAGTGACTCCCAGAGTAGAATTTGCAAGTACATGATGGGGTCAAATGCATTTGAAAGACTAAAAATTGGGTGGTACTTGAAGCAGAAAAGGGAGCCGTCAGAGACATTCAGCATAAAAGTGGTAGCTTAATAATATATATATATATATATATATATATATATATATATATTCATTTAGGGGACATTTTTAGCCAAGAGGAAACTGAAATACAATGTTAAAGATATTTGAGATAGTAATGATACAATAGCAATTACATCTGGTAGACCCGGTTCTTAGAGAAAAACCAATCTGAATTATTCTAAAAGAACTATATAGAATTTCTCAGGGTCTGCGATAGAACCTGAATGTACGAATGTTCTTGTCAAGAAAAAAATAACATAGCCTACCCATATCTGTTATGAAGATATAGATGTATGCAGAATATGAATATATTGAATAAAACATCTTTAAATTTTTCTGGAGTAAGGGCAAAGTGAAAAAAAAAATGTTTGAGATGAGACCACACTTGAGGTAAACATCAAAACTAAGTAAGTACATATTCAAAAGTCAGAGCTCAGTAAAAGGCACTGTACAAGTGATGAGATCCTCTACAATGGCTGAAGGGTTCGTGGAGCCCAAGAGTTAGCAAACACCACCTCTTTAGGCATTAGGATCCACTTGGGTAAATTAAGCAGGGATTAAACAAGTGCAGCGAATCCTTGAGGATGCTTTGTCATGGAGACTCTACATCTTGATTATCTTAAAAGATCAGTGAGAAGGCCAGGGAGAATGCTCAGTGGCATAAGTGCCTGCCTGGCAAGCACAAGATCCTGAGTTTGATCCCCAATACTAACATAAAAAAATACATAAAATAAAATATTTTGTTTCTGCTTTTGATTTTCATCTTTAAAATTAAATTAATTAAACTTTTAAAAAATTAAATTAAAATTAAAAAATCAAGAGCCGGCCTGATAGCACAGTAGGCTAAAACACCTACTTAAGAACAGCACAAAGGCAGGGGTTCAATCCCGGGCTTGTCATGCAGGCCCCAGCCCTGGAATGCACTGAGATGCGATTACGACTGGGCTTGGTTGGCATGCCTGCAATCCCAGCACTTGAGAGGCTGAAAACAGGAGTATTGCTATGAGTTTAATCTATGTAGTGAGACCCTGTAGACCTTGTACCAAATGCGTCGCAAATTGTTAAGGGAAAATAAAATAGTGAGACAATATTGGAATGAATCATGTAAGAAACAATGAATGTTTGAACTAATATGATAGTAAAATATAAAAATAAAAGTGAGGGAAATTACTCTAAATTTTACATTGGGAGCTAAGAGAGAGAAAATTTTATGCCATACCATTTGTCAGACTTTCTTTTCTTCTCCTCTCGAGTAACTCAAATAAATAATACTTACATTAATACAGATCAGCTGTAGCAATGCAGAGAAATATGTTTATTTGGCCTCTGAGTTTATGGAGACCATACACGTCTAGGTAGACAAGCTTTGTACTTAGTTGCAAGTATGTGTTGCATCATGAAAACTGATTTACATTGAGCTGTGGGAATTATAAACATATGGATATTTAAGCACAAACAAGAGCGGTGGAAAAGGAGATAGAGACTGGCGAGGAAGGGAATAAGGGCTAAGAAGGAGGTGGAAGAATATATTTAGGCATTGTATTAGTACTAAAGCTGAAACTGCCCAAATGATCATATACCTGTGGGACAAAAAATAACAAAGATGGTCATACATATGATGAAGATTCAAAATGTCAAATGAAGATTTGCAGTAATTCACTGCAAAGCACAATAGACAAAGTCAAAGACAAAGTAACTGTTAACTTGTGAAGGGCAATCTCCAGCTTGCTACTACTCTTTGCGCTTGGGTCACTTTGTGTACTTGGTTCCTTGTAGGAGGGAAACAAAACAGAAATTATAGAAAGCAAGTTGCAGTGAACAAGAGGAACATTTTAAAGATGTTCTGATATACACTTTCTCTTGGACACAGAATAAAATTGGACACAGAATTATGTTTGTGAAATCACCTTGAAGATGGCTCGTTCATTTTTGAATGAAAGATTTGTTGACACCAATAGAGAGTGGTTTGAGTAGATGGTAGATGCATCAATTAAAATTTACTGAGATGAAGCAAGAAGCTGATTCTATATTTATTTTTTCCTTTACTTCATTTGTAAAGTTACCTTCATTACATAAACCTTAAGTGAAGTCAACATTTTAAACACAGTCAAAATTTAATGTGCTTGTGAATATGAAAGTTAGTCCTGGGAAGTGAATGATGCTTTGTCAGGTCTTCTTTAGGACCTTTCTTCACAGCTGAGGTGAAAGGCATATAGCCTTCCTGTACCAACTCAGCAGGTCAGGCTGTGGGGTCTTCTCTCTTTAAAGAGCTAACTAAATTAATATGTAGAAAAAAATCAATCTGCTCTTAGAAGAAAATGGAAACATAAGTGTAGCACTGTTCTAATTTTTGTGTTTTTCAAAATATTCGATAATAATTTTTTTTGCATTTGTTTCTATATCTCACTAATTCTTAAAGACACAGGCTAGGAGTCTGGACCTATGACCATTAAGGAAACATTTTCAGCTATATTGCAGGCAGTTAGCTGTCATGGTGGAGGCTTGTAATCTCATTGCTTTGGAGGCTGAGACAGGAAGATTGCTTCAATTTTGAGGCCAGTCAGACCTACGTAGTGAGTTTAAGGCCAACCTGAACTACATAATAAAATTATCTCATAAAAACAAAATAGAACAGAACAACACACACTGAGAAGAGTCACTGGATTTTAGCTCATTGTAGGTTGTTTACTTGTTATCTTTTCCACAGTTCTTCAAAGTCCATTTTACAGGGTCTCACTATGCAGCTCAGACTAATGGTGATCCTCTTGTTTTCAGCCTCCCCAGTGCTGGGATTACAGGCCTACACTACCATGCCTAGGCTCTGGCCAGCTCAGCGCCCCCAGAGGTTGAGTCTAATGGGGCAGGTGGTGCCTGGGATCAAATCCTGGTCCCTGCACTTGCATAAGCTTGCCTAAGCAGGTGCTTTAGTTCACTGAGCTATCTCTTTGCCCCCTAGGTAGTTTATCTTGAACAGTGTGTGTTTCATCTGCATGTTTACTTGCTTTTTTATTTGAGAGGGAAATAAGATACCTTGTGGAACCACAATGCACAGTCTCTGGGGAAGGCACTTCCCCAACGTACCTTGGACATGCTCCCTGAGAATATAAAAATGTATAATAAAGAGCGACTATGAGTGGATATGAATGGCTTCCTTATACACTCAAAAATAATATTCAGAGTGCTCAGAAACAGCTAGTATAAAGGTATGAATAGTTTCATAAGAGATTTTTTTTCTCAAGCATAGTATAAATTTTACCGACAAGATATGGTCATAAAACTTATTCCGAGAAGAAAGAAACCAATGTTTGTTCTGAAATATCATTTACATATACTGTGGCAGGTAAAGCTCACAAGAGCTTTAAAATATTACTCCTACTAATGAGGAGTGACAGGTCAGAGAGCTTGAATAATTTTCTCATGATTACACAACTTGTTAACAAAAGTTAAAACTAAATGTGTCTTAATTTTGATCTCATTAATTTCTTAGTTCACTGTTCTTTTCACCGGAAAGCTACCTTTGAATTTCTCTAATGAGGGCGGGACGCTCTGTATATCCATGGATATAATGCTGTGCCTTATACTTTGTTTACTGACTTGATTTTATACAGTGCGATTGTTGATATAACAATAAGAGACTTTTATATGATTGTCTTGGTTACTTTTCTCTTGTTGCTGAGATAAAATAGCCCACTCCTAAAATTAAGGAAGGACGGGCTTACTCAGCTCACAGTTTGTGGAGGTTTCAGTCCATCCTCAGTTGGCCCCAAGGCAGAGTCACATGATACATGGGAGGGCAGTCAAAGCCAGCAGAAGACAGCACCAATAGCAAGAGAAAAGCAGGCCGGGCAAGCTTCTCCCTTCCTCATACCATCTAGCAGCTGTCTGCCCACACCCACACCATTTCCAAGCCCTCCTCTTGCACAGGCTCAGGATGTCCACAAGCTGCATCCCTTAGTTGAACTTCTACACTTGTCAAGTTGACGCGGTAAATGACATCCTAGAGAGGCAAAGGTGTGTTCTTTTCACCGCACGAGGTACACCTGCTGTGTGACTTAGCTAAGCTTCAGGCTTCTCAAATTCCCACAATCTATCAACCATAACAGTAGTTTTTCTAACTATGATGACATTGTTTGGTACTGATCTCTCAATTCCTGTTGTACTGGACGGAATGTGGAGATGCAAGTGAACGGGCAGTATTTATCAAAATGTATGCAAGAATGTTAAGTCTGATGTACAACATTCTTAGTGACTGACCTTATGATAGTTTTGGAAGGAAAATAATTTTATTTAACAATTACAATGTACCACTAAAAACCTGAGCAACTCTTTTTAAAGAAAAAACTCCCTAATATTACCAGATACTAAATTATGATATTTAAAAATATACCTAATATTTTTTATAGTTTGCAAATAACTGGTTTCTTGGAATACTTGATGCCAATGCTTTTTGCTCTATGGTGATGAAAAGTGTCAAACAATAGTAAAGCAAAAATATTCATTTTTGACTGACACAAAATTTTCTCCCATGATGCGACAACAGGTAAAAAAATATAATCAGTGACTTGGTTTGAATACTGTTCCTTTTCATTGTAAATGCACTTTGGAAATAAGTAAATTGAGTGAATGGCTAAAGGTATGTACAAAGAGGGTGAAGAAAGAGGAACAAAGCACTACAATACCCTCCAAGTGACCACATTCTTGAACTACTGTTACTTGAACACATTTTCTTCATAACTCATAAACAAAGAGATTCCCATAAAGCACAATTTCACAAACCCAGTCATCCTTTTTCATTTTAGGACATAAATTTTGTCTTACTGATGGTAAATCTATTCTTTCAAATATATCTTATAGGATCCAATTAAATGCTGCAGCATCTTAGTGTATTTGCCCAAGCAAACTTATCTTCTTTGCTCCAGCACCTGCTTGTCAAAAGAAAGTATTTATAGAAACACACGGCTGAATGTGACAGCTCCTTTAGTGTGAGATAATGTGACAGGATTTCTCATGGAAATGACAGAGAATGAAGCTTTGCCATTGATGCTTAATAAAAAGGAAAAGAAAGCACTCCTGGTGTGAGAATTATCTTTAAAATCTCACTTAGGTAGACAAAGCAGTGTCATAGGATATCAGTGTTAGTCGCATCATTCTGCTTAAAACTTTGAATGACTTCGGGGTAAAATCCTGCTTGATAGCAAGCAGGTTATTCATATTCTTTCAAGATAGTCTCATCCATATTTAGTCCTTCCTCCTTCCATCTCTCTCTGCATCTGAAGCTGCATAAACTAACATGCAGCCTCACAGCATGCCGCGAAGGCTGCTTCTCTGAGCTCAAATCTGGATTAGACTAAATGAGGCTAGTGTAAAAAAAAAATAATTTTCTCAGTTAACTAGAAAGTAACTATGACCAGCTGTACTTTCTCATTTTAACTCTTGTGATCAGAAAGCTGGCAGCACAAGAATATTTCAGGGTGTTATAAATCTAAGGCCATATCACATAAATAAAACTCATCATTCAAAAGTAGCTGTTTGCCATGTGACTTCTCATTTTAGGTATTCTTTTTTTATTCAAAAATAACATTTTCAAAGATGCACACTTGGAAATTAAAATTCAGTATTTTGTTATCTACATAAATTAATATAATTTAGAATTAAAATTCTAAGGATTTTTATTATTCCTATCACTGAATTCTTTGTAGGCATCTGATACAGAGCTTTCCTATAACACTTATTCGGTAATGTAATGAACAGGAATGGGGATGGGAGTATTCTTTTCTAGTTCCCTATTTCAGAGTAAAAGCTTTCAGTTTTGGACCTCTTAGTATGATAGTGCTTTTGGACTGTCATAGATGGCTTTCATCAGACTGAGATAAAGACCTGTTTAAGGCACAAAGTCTGGTAAGAAACACTCTCTTCCATTTTGAAAATATTATTTTGGAAGATATTTTTAATATAAATTACTACAATCTTTAAATTTTCTTGGACAATTTGATGGCATAATTGCTTACAAATATATGCTTTCAAAAGCTTAATCAGGCAACAGCTTTTGAAATACTTCCACAAACGAAGAGTGAGTCAGCAATCAGGACACACTACTTTTTAAGCAATTAAATAATCGAAGCCTAGAACTATGATGACTAAAAGGTGGCAGCAGAAAAGGAGCAGGATACAGATTCAAGATGCAGTGAAGGGTTGCGCTCGCAATCACAGTGACCCCTTCACACTGGGCTACAGCTTTTAACTTAAACACTTCAGTGACAATATTATTTTCCTGGAAAATAAGAAGTTAAGGTTTAAAAACACACAGGAAAGGAAAAATAAATTTTGCTTAGAGATGTCATAAAATTATTAAATGAAAGGAATGTCCATGTGGAAGGGGAATCATAGCCCTAGTACCCTATGGCTACATAAAAAGCAACCGCCGCAAGCACTCATTCAAAGATACAACATAATCTTTAGAATAAATCTCAATCAAATGGTAAAGTCAGTTATCCAGGGACTAAACCTGCATATATTCTGGAAGATGGTACACGATGACTATGAATATATCTGGAAGATTTGGTGCACAAATGATGAAATCTTTACAAAATTCATAACCTTAAATGAATTTAAGCATTCTTCTGGGTTTGTAACTTCTCTGTTTAGTGTTAGAATGTCACAGCTTTTCAGCTGTCTTTCAAAATCCAAGAGCAAATTCCCAGTACTATCTAGATCACACAACTTTCAATTAATGTGCAAGATAACATTTCTTAACCAGTTAAGTAACTAAACAACTCTCTTTGCATTCATGCATTCTTAGAAACATGATTATTTCACTTACCTATCCTCAGGGTTAAAATTTTTATGTAAATTGTTCAGACTTGAAAATTGAAGGAGTGAAAAATGTAGCAAAGATAAATTTAATTACATTTAAAGCAACAAATATCCTTGGCAATA
Organism: Tympanoctomys barrerae; assembly: GCA_002564285.1. Classification (NCBI taxonomy): domain Eukaryota; kingdom Metazoa; phylum Chordata; class Mammalia; order Rodentia; family Octodontidae; genus Tympanoctomys; species Tympanoctomys barrerae. The sequence goes on from NDGN011528602.1 coordinate 24,636, forward strand.
CTTGGTATTTTTTCTTTGTTTTACTTGTGAAAGCTTATTTTTTAAAAAAAAATGTATGCATGTATTGAAAAATTATGTATTTGCAATAGATTCTTGTATTTTCAATTATTGTGTAAGCATTGACTTATAAGTTAATACTCTTGCAAAACATGATTTTTGACTGTAGCTGGAATATGCATGCTACTCCATTTCCCTCCTTTTTTTATTTATATGTTTGGTACAGGCTTTTCCTATGCAGGTGTGGAATGCATAACTGGGGAATCTCACCCTGATCCTGGCACTTGCCAGGCAGGCGCTTGGACCACTGAGCTTCCTACCCCATGCCCCTCCCCCACTTTCCATTTCCCTTCTTGCCACCCAAGTCTTTCCGAGTCTGCTCCTGTAGTGTGCAGTGAGAGAAGACCATGGACTGTGTTCTCCAGAACCTAGAGGACAGGGGGCGGAGGTAGATCAGGATCCCCGCGGGGTCTCCTGGACTTTTTATTGAATGTGAGAAAATGTAAACATCAAAATAGATAAAATTATTTTATACTAAAACATGAGAATGGAATAGAGAAAATATGGGAAACAAGTTCAGTGTGAAGAAGAAAGGAGAGGAAGCAGAAAGAGTCAGTCTTAGAGAAAGACAGTAAAAACCAAGTTGCTTCAGTGATACTCAAAGATTCTTTCAGTTGTAAGATATGTTTTCTTATTTGGTAGATAACTGAGAGATTCTTAGCAAATAAAATCTGAATACAAAGAAGCACTATTACAATCCATTGGCTAAACCATGAGTGTAAGTTATTTAATAATTCTTATAAATTTACTTTTTCCCCATCACTAATTTATATAATCTTCTGGGTTCCAAAATAATTAGAACGGGGCAGCAGATTTTCAATCCTCTTTTTATAATTTACTTAAAACTATATTTCTGCAGCCAGGGAGATGACTTAGTAGAATAAATGCTTGCCTGGCATGCACAAGGGCCTGAGCTCAGCCCCAGGTTCCATAAATAAATAAATAAATAAATAAATAAATAAATAAATAAAACAAAACCTATTTCCAGTTATCATGTTTTGGCAATTTCTATAGGCACAATGTATAATCCCTTATGATTTCTCCTGAAACTATTTCTTGATGATGTATATAATACTTGTGGTACTTTCATAAATAAAGAAATCAATAGCATGTCAAAAGCTTAACAATGAATACTTTATTTTAAGAAATGTCATGTTTGTCTTTCCTATTTTTCCTCAGCACCTGCTGCATTTCCCGCAGCTCTGGGTGTGTTAAGAGCGCGGCACCTCCAGTCGCGCAGGTGGTATTTCGTTTAACATTTGAATGAGAGAAGAAGGATTTTGCCCTTTTATGATTCTTTTTTTTTTCTCTTGTGCTCATATGCCCCAATTATATTTAAAAATTAACTCCATGAAATTGAGATTTAAAAATTATAACTTCTGTATGTGTAATTCTGCATAAATTACGACAGCGGTATACCACCAGGTGTTTTATTTAGTAGATAACAGACTCGAGCCTCCAACCTTGTTCAAGATCTCTTATTTGCTCTGTTGCTCTGCTCCTGTTAACCAGAGTGTGTGCATACAAGATCCCTCACTATACAAATAGTGCCATTAAGTGAAGAATTTGGAGCGCTGTTCAGGAACACAGGAGAGATGTAGAGTTGTAAATTTGGGTATATACAGAACATTTTCCACCACAGGATAATGAAGTAGAGTGTCATTATTTTACTTTGCAGAATGTGCGTTTCAGGTAAGTGACTCCTTCAGGCCTTCTGCAGCACACAAGCTATCCCAAACTGTTGGAGCCTAGGTGATAAAAGATTATTTTTTGTTACTCCACTGTCACATTTGCTCAACCTAAACATATCCTCAGATGTATTTGAGGAAAAAAAAATGAGAGGAAAAACAATATTTCATGTTTTTCTTATTTTTCTAACTTTCTTTTTGATACTCATGGAATGATATAGATATGGGGATGTTACAATTTATTTTATTCATTTTAAGGTATGTGGTAGAAGATCTTACCATGCAGCTCTCCTCATAGTGATCCTCCTGTCTCAGCCTCCCCAGCACTGGGATTACAAGCGTGTGCCATCACCCCAGGTCTTCGTTGCTGGCTCAGCACACCTGGGGGGCAAGACTGGTGGAGCATGTGCTGCCAGGGTTCAAACTCTGGTGCCTGTGCTTGCCTAAGCAGGTAGTTAGTCCTCTGTGCTATCTCGCCAGCCTGAGAAATTAGGATTTATCCAGGGGGTTCTTCTTAATTTGATTTTTCTTGAAGAAAAATGATAGAAGGGCTCTTTTGTTCATACTACACAAATGTCTAATATTCATAAGCATATTCCTGCACATATATAATTTTGTATTATGTATTATAATTATTTAAAAAGTACACTTGACTAACCTTGTAGCATAGAGAAAGTTCCCCGGTTGTTTTTCTATTTACTTTCACCACTTTTCACATATTTGCTGATTTCTAAATTATAAATCCATCGCACTAGCTACTGAGGGCTGTGCCTTTTTAATCTCAAAATACTGACTGCTATGGTTCTGATTTAAAATCTCCTGCAAAAGACTTGCATGTTCAGAGGTGTGGGCACTGGCAGATGATTGGTTGGTAAGTGCATTAATACACTAATGGCTTCATAATTCAGTGGCATTATTGCACGGTGACGAAAACCTACAAATTGGCACCTGAATGGAAGGTTCAGGCCACCAGAGCATGATGCTGGGGATTGTGTTTTGTCCCTGGAGCTGACCTTTCTGATAGGCTTTCTCTGTTTGCCACTATTTCATGTCGTTCACTTTCCATTATGTTTCTTCAGGGTACAGCCAACCATGGACTAAAACATCTGAAACCATAATCCATAATAAATCCTGCCTCCCTTAATTTAGTTCAGTTGGCTACGTGGTCATATTAATAGAAAGCTGACACCCACAGAGTGCAAAATGTTCTTGTGGCAAAACTTAGATTGGGACTGTATTTGGTTTCTACACTTTCTGTACTAATAACCACATGCTGACTGATTTAGAACTAGAAAAGCACATTTGTTCAGCGCTTCAGAAGTAGGAAGTCTGAAGAGGGTGAAAACAGGGTCATGTTCCGTCTGGGAGCTCTGAAAGATCAACCATTCCTCAGTTCTTCCACCCCTGCAGGCATTAGTGTACCTGGCCTTGCTGTCGTGTCACTCCAACTTCTGCGATTCACACTGCCCTCTCTTCGGTGTGTCATTCAAATGTACTTCCAGTTCCCTGTTACTTGATATTTGTGATTTCATTCCAGGATGAAATCCATGATGACTTCCCATCTGAGTTTCCTTCACTTAACGACTTTACCCCACTTTCATCGTCCACTTGAACATTTTGTTTTATTAATAACATGGCGCTAACAGGTTTGAAGAATAGTTGGTGTCCATATCTTTGTGATGATTTACCACCTGCCACTGGGGCCTAGTTGTACCTTAAACTATATGTAAACATCAGTGTAAAATATAATAAATAATACATGACCTTTCAGTTTTTATAAATTCAGATATTATCAATTTTCCGTGAAAGAAAGCTAATGATTCTTTTACACGTATCTTACATGGCAGAGTTGACTGGTTCCTAGCCATTAGGCAAGGCCGAGGTTCCTGGATTTTAGCTCTCATGTTCTACAGAAGCTTAGTTTTGGCAACAGAAGTAGAAAATCATAGATCTATGTATTCTGATGTAAATCTAGTCCATTAAAATGCTAATTTATATCCTCCATCTATTTATTTTATATGACGACTTCACTTTAACTTTCTATTTGCCTCAGAGACTCTAATTTGTCTTAATAGATAGGGATTATGCAAATGCTTGCTCCCATTCATCACATCATCCCAATTTTTATGGGCCTGGTGGTGTGAGAAAAAAAATTGTAGACTAATTGAGCTAAAATGCAGCAATGCACAAAAATTAACTGTTTGAGCACTATTACATAAGCAACCCCTCAGAACAGCAGTCAAGCTGAACAAAAATTCGAAATAACATAATCAAAACCATGAACATATTTTGTGTAATGATGAACATGATTACTTCTTGATAGTAACCTTTTCATGGAGGACTCTCATAGCATGACTTTTGGCAGTTTGGCCCAGTTTCAGGGAGCATACCTAAGATTATCTAGGAACATTGAGTATTTTATCCTGTTCCAGTTATTCATATTCAAAATATTGATGAGGACAGGAAATGCAGGACGAGGGAACATTCAATGCTTTAGCAATCTCTTTCATACCACAATAACTCAATTCCTCTCCGGAGTAGCTTCATTGACTTATTTAAATCAAGTGCTTATCATTAGCATGGCTAAAGCGGAACAAATTTTGTGGCACAATTTACACCAACTTTTTAAATTTTGTCATGGTCTAATTTTGTTGAAAACTTTCTGTTTCATTGAAAATGAGTTCTATTTACCTGCATGAAAATGACAGTTTCTTTGCTTTTCTATAAGTCATTAACACAGATATCTCTCAATTACAATGAATTTAAAAGCAATGGTTACAGAACAGTACTTTGACTTAGTACTTAGACCTAAAATGTTTTAAATTTTGCAGCAACCACCTTTAGCCCAAGTGTTCTCCCTCAAATAGTAATTTTTTCTTGAATTTGTAATTTGATTGTATGCTTCCTGACATTTTTGCTGAAATAAATGCAAAAAGTAAGGAGTAACAAAGAAGACTGTCATATCAGTGTTCTCCACTCAGCGCAGCATGCATGGTGTTTGCTCAACATAATTGTGCAGCCTATCAGAGCAGACATGGAATGAAATAAAAATGAACATAGAAACAATAATAACACTTTCTAATTAATAGATAGATTGAAAATACCCTGTCATAGAAGCTTTATAGCAAAGTCTCCTTCCTAACTATGGAAGTTGTACACTCATGTTTAGCTAATGGGAGAAAATCAGTGTAACTTTTCATGAGAAATCAGTTTCTTAAGTGTCATCATATGTGTGCAGATTGTGCTAGTTGAATCTTCATACTGGTGTTTCTGATATCCATCACCCATAATCTTGGTTCTCACTTGAAAGGGGTTCAGCCCATGACCTCCAGCTCCAAGGTAGAAACATCGCTGTAGAGAGGGATGGTGGAGAAAAATTTATTAGTTCATGGCAGAGTAAGGGAATGGTACTAAAGCAGAACAACAGTAAGAGACTGGCTATGTCCCCTAGGACATGCCTGGTGATCCACCAAAACATCGCAAGAAGTGTGTTGCACTAATTTCCCAAACAGTTCCCAAAGCCAATCCAGGTGACATTCCACAAGCACAATCTTAAATAATTCACTGGATAAACTATTTATTGACAGTCATCTAATGCCTCTGCTCTGTGGCTGGCTATGTGGCCTGCCCGGTACCTGCTACTTTAGTCTGTTCTATACTCATTGCCCTGTCTAGACTAATTCACATACAATGTGACACCACCAATGCAGAAATCTCTTCTTATAGACTGAATTGATCCACTTGGCAAAATGCAGGGCCAGCAACAGGCTTCCTCTTTTCAGTGAAAATATCCAAGGTGAAAAATAGTACTAGGTCAAAATTCTGTGATCAGGAATGATGTTGGCAACAGCTGACTTATTTTTTCATTCTTGAACAGATAAAACATGGTTCTATGGGTGAAGTATTGATTGCAGATTGTAGCTCAACAATTTGAGCTGATGACGGGCCAATCTGAAAAGAAAACTGTTAGAAAGTCAATCCCACCTGTTCCCACTATTCTGTCCCTAAGAACAATGTCTTCAAGTCCTGACCACAGCAAACTAAATGTTGTGGGTCCTTGCTCAGCCATGCCATTCCTACTCAGTCACCCTGAAGACTTTCCCTTGGGTGAGAAAGAATGAAAGGGAAGAGAAGCACAATAGCTCTATTTCACATTTACTATTTAATTCAACTCTAATATTGTCCTCTCTTCTATGTTGAATTTTCTTCTACACTATCACAATAGCCGCTGAAGTCCTGTCTCTTCTGACTGAAACTTTCGTAAGTTCAGATGTCAGCCTTACCTCTTATAGATCAAGTGTTGATATTTCATTCCCCAATACTGACACTTCTATAGCTTTGTATGACTTGGTTACACATAGGTAATTTTCAATTATCACCATGGATAGAAATCTTAGTAAATGGAATAGAAACTAAACTAGTCAAATAATATACCACATTGGGAACTCAGAAGTTAAAATTAGAAATGCTACAAAAATGTGTTTAGTCTGTGGAACATTTTTGTGATTTTGTCATGACGTTTATCACCTGTAATGTATATCGTAATGAATTTATGTGCATACCATCTGTCTTACAAGACAGTAAGCACCTCAAGGGCAAACTCTACATAAATAGACATTGGAACATCTCAGAATTTAACATCATGACTGGTAATAAGCAGTTCTCTAACATAAATTGATAAAAGAAAATGAACAAAATCTATTAATGAAGTGTGAAAAAAAGTAGAAGGCCAAAAGACAGGAATATCAAGAAATGAAAAATGAAACAAGAGATTTTAAAAAGAAAAAAATGCAAAATAAAAGAGGTAAGAGTTAAAATTTCATGCAAGAAAATTGCTGAGTAAAATGTATTTTATGAGCAACTGTATATAATCATTTTGAGGTAGCCAGCATGTTAAATATGTTATATATTAAATTATATAACTATGAAGAAAGAGGAAGAGTATACATAAATTTTGCTATGTGTTTTTAGTTGGAAAGTTTGTTGTTATCCATGGAATCATGCTTTCAAATGTTTTAGCCTAATACCATATACAAAATTAGAGACATATTTAAAGACCTTTTTCTGAGCAAATATATAGTATGATGTATAGAGAAAAAGGAAGACAATTTTACCTTCATAAATCTTCCTTTAATGGGGGGGAGAAACACATGGTAATTAAGTAATACAAAGTTAAGCACAGCATGTCAGCCACTTATTAGATGATGATAGCTCAGAAGTGGGATCACCTAGTTGCAATGGGATAGTCCCATCTGTGTTCTGTGACTGTTACATTTCTTGAAATTTTGTATTCAAATGCAAGTTATGACCTACTCTACCAATACTTGTTAAAATATTAAAAACGTGTGCATACATGCTTGTCAATGAATCATTCAAGGATTTTCTTGTCTGCTTTTTCTAAGCATCTACCATTCTATGGATCACTGTGGAATGACACGCAAGACATATGTGACTCGGGGGTATAGATAGATGGCATAGTCCATTCCATACAAAACTCAGTATCTGTTTGGGGCCGGCATGACAAAAATGATACTACACCAAAATAAAAGCAAAATACTATAATTGATAAAGAAATTGAAATAATTATCTGAGATATTGGATGATGAGAACAGTTGCTTTAGTAAAAGAAGATTCATAGGAAAGCAGGCTGGGCACCAGCTTGCATGGGTTATGGAGAGTTTTATAATTTCATAACAGGTAAAATAATGGGACAAAAGGAGTGTGTGTCAGCAAGTGTATGTATAGTTGGTATGTAGTGAGGCATTTAGCCTGAACTTGATTTTATTGCACTGTTAAATAGCCGTAATTATTACTGTTTCATTTTCAAGTTGATAGTTACTATATTGATTTATAGTAAACTATGCTTTACAATTTATGCAGAAATTGTCATCATATCTTGCCATATTTATTTTCTTAAATGAAATCTATTTTTCAATGGTAAGTTTTCAGCTACTGGTAGGTCAAAGAAAGGTATACTATCAGCAACTTTTCAAGGCTTTTCTGTACAGTATTGATGATTTTTACTTAAATTGACTATATAGTGTGGGCTTTGGTTTTTGCTTTTCTTATAGAACCAATTCATTTTACCTGTCAGAATGTATCAATGTAATTGGTTTGAGTAATTTTGTGTTATAAAATGCATTAGATTATAATTAATAATGAATCCAAAAGATAGATTATCTCTTGACCTTTTGGTTTATCATTTATTCAAAATCTTTTAATCTTTCTCCTTCAACTTCTCATTGGTTTATTCTTACTTTTTTCTTAAAGTAGACATTAGCAAAATGATAAAGCCTAGTATTAGTGCTAAATATCATAGGTCAGGGCTTGCCAAATAGCTCAGCAGATTAAAGCTCCTGCAATCAGGCGCAGGCGCCTGGGGTTTGATCTCCTGGCCTGCTGTGCAGTCCCCCGCCCCTGGGGTGGGCTGAGATAGCAATTGAGACCGGGCTTGGTGGCATGCACCTGTAATCCCAGCTCTTGTAAACAGGGAGATCACTATAAGTCCGATCTAGTAGTGAGAACCTGAACACCCTGTAGACCCTTCCCTATAAAAGAATAAATAAATATCATAGGTCCTTAAGAGATACTAACTGAACTAGACTTAGAGTGATTTTTCTGTGTTACCCAAAAGTTGAATTTAGATCTTATTTAAGACGCTACTCTTAAAAAAGAAAAAGACAATCCTCTACACTAAATGACATATCACATTTTAAAGATCAAAATCATATTAACCAAAATCTGTGAATGTACAATGTACAAATGCTGGATGCCCATTGGCAGAGTGAACCAGCAGCACGTGGACCTGCCTCTCAAAGCACATGATTTCAGTGCTTTTCTGTGTTGTTGAGCATTTAAACTGCGGTTAGTCAGTGAAACCAAGGAAAAGAGCTGTAATTGTTGATCAAACACCCAAAGAAACAAAAACTAAGTTCTCATTTTTTTTTTACATAGAAGCACAGAGATAAAGATATACACTCTTGTGTTTCATCACTTTCATGTTACCAAGATGAACTACTTAAAGCTCGCCTCTTACAGAAGGCAAGGCTGAACTGGCTCACAATATCAGCGAATTCACGACGTGCTTGGCTGACTGTAACAGACAGTCACCTTGGTGGAGGTGGTGAGGCAGGACAGCAGGGACACACCCCCTGAGAGGAAGGGGAGGCGGGTGAGACACAAACCACAAAGCCACGCCTCCACAGTCCACGCAGCCGTGCTCAAAAGCGTGCTTCCGCAATCCCCTCTGTAGCTCCCGAGCCACTGAAGCTCACAGTTCCCTTCTGCCATCACATAGTCCTGTGCACACACTAACTGGTAACAGAGACCTACCAGCTCACAATACAAAACAAATAGAAAAGTTTTGAAAACAATATGCAAACACCAAGACTAGAAAAATAAAATTAAAAAATTCAATAATGTCTTATTTGCAATTTTTTCAAAGGTATTGATATTAAGGACAGTATATTCAGTTCTTTTCCTGTGCCACCAATCAGGGAAACAGGACCAACCACATCTGCATATTGTTCAAAACTATATTATAAATTTGAATATATATGTACAAATTTTACCATGGCAAAGTTTTCATTGTAGTATGTCTACAAAATAATAAATATGATACTTTCTTGCAAATAATAAAATTATCAGAATGTAACTTCAAATCATTTTAGTTTGATTTGCTGTATCTCTAAACATACGCTTGAAAGCATATAGGTGACCAATGCCAATTAAATAAAAATACAAAACTATAAATCGATAGCATGGAGACAACTACATCACTTCAAAAATTAAAACATGCAGTTGTGAGCTATATAGATTACAAAAATGTTTGGGAACAATAATGACAGGCACACATTGTATGAAACCAAACAGCCTGTCTTCCAGGGGACTTGAGATGATGGCAGGCAGGCTATCAGCATAAGCAGCCACCACCACCATAAGATGCTTTACTTGGGCCGGAGCGGCAGTTGGAGCTCAACTGGAACTGGCTTCCCAAGTTTGCTACAGTTATTACCATATCTCAGTAATATTGTCTGAGAGAAAGAGAAGGCTGTGTTCTATCCTGAAATTCAGTCTTTTACAATCACAGCACACAGCTGAAAAGTATTACTACTCGATGTTCACTGATCTTTGTTTCTCAATAAAATTAATTTTTAAAAAAGATCTATTTCCATAAATTTTAAAAATTATTACTCATGATCTTACCATTATTTTGACAGTCAAAACATAACCTCTTCAATGTGGGCACTTTGTATACAGAATTCTATACTTAGAATACCAAAGTAGTAGAATTGTTTTTACCAAGTAAGGAGTATTAGACCAATGACCTTCATTTCATGAAATAAATTTTTTTAAATAGAGAAATTAAAATTTCTACCAGTGTTTCAATAAATACACATGCACTCTTTATAGACACCTGGCTTTGTGGAAATTCATCACTACTTCTTAGCATCCCAAAGATAATTAAAAGACTATTATGTGGGATATAATTCTGCTGCTTATGATGGTGGGAGGGTTGTCATGCATGTGCTCAAGGAAATTACAGAATCAGGACTCAGAAAATCCAGTGGTAATGATGGGGATGTAATTTATGAATGGTTTATGTGGCAGGAATTATTATTTTCTCCATTCCTATTTTCTCCACACCCATTCATACAATTACCATTTCCTGCTTTGTTGAACTGTCTATACTGTGGAGAACTGGTCCAAGCTCATGAGGTGAGCTGTCAGTTAATTGTAGGCAATCATGCTCAATTATCTTATCTAATGATGATGGGCCATAACTCTAGACTTAAGCCTATGGTTAATTTACAAATATGCATGATTCAATTTGGGTAAATAACAGGCAAAATATCAAAGGCATAGAAACAAATATATTCATTGCTAAAAAAAAATATGGAGTAAAATGTTGGTCTTAGTTTTCCAGCTATGAATGTATGGAAAAGAAAGACAGAAAAACTGCAGCTCCTTTTTCTAACTGAGTGATTAAGAGATAATGAAGGGTAGAGTCGCTCAGAAGCTCAAGAGAAAAAATTTATCACATTGATCAAATTAGTTTAAAAACACTCCTGACCTACATCTGAAATTTTAGCCAAATTCCTTTATTTAAATCATCTTGAATGTTATGTAATTATTGATTAAAGCAGTTTGGGTAATCAATGCTATAAAACTGTAGTGAATAAATATATAGGAGTAATGTATTGTACATCTGTAATCTTAAAATAGCACTGGCTAAACAAGCTGTGTTAGCAAGTTCTTGTAATCATAGCCACTAGAAACACACAAATATAAACATTTAAAACAGTCAAATTATGTCTACAGTTTTCACTTGACATTGTACAGAATGAAAATTCACTTTATAATCCCACCTTTCAAAGGTTTCACCTTCCTAATTTTCATCTAGTAGAGAAGCTAAAACTATGGCTTCAATGTCTTTCTAAGATTATATAAAATGGCAAGAAAATTCTTTTTAAAATCTTTATTTATTTATTTTTTGTTCATTATTTTTTTAAATATATTTGGTTGTTACACAGTCTCACTAGGCAGCTAGGATCCTTAGTCACCCTCCTGTTTTCAGCCTCCCCAGCACTGGGATTACAGGCATGCGCCACTATTTCCGAGCAGCCAGGAGACACAGCAAGTAGTGTCAGGGATAAAACCATGGTCCTTACACTTGTCTAACTTTGCCTAAGCAGGCACTTTAGTCTACTGAACTATCTAGCCTGTCTTAGAAATCATAATGTGGCATAACATGCTAAGTATTTATTCTAAAAAAAATTAGAAAAAATATTTTAATTACTAGACATATAAACTTGGCTAACAAAACGTTGAAATTTCTAAAATATGTCATATTTATCAATCAACAAACTATCTTTAAATGACTTCAACAGCTAATTTAGTTATCAATGATTTGAGCAAAATAAAAATAAAAGTAACCACCATAAAACTTTACAGTCAGTCCTAGCCCAGGCCTGGTGAGTGTGTGGTAGAGCTTCCGGCTACCCTGCATCGATGGGACCTACTGGTTCCAGCCAAGGCACAGCATGGGTGAGACACTCTTCCACCCCCTTGGAACGCCCCCCACCACTCCGTAGCACCTCCCCAACCCCACCCACCAAGTAGGAATTTCTGCTGGGTTCCAGGAACACCGAGACTCAGTCCTAGCCCAGGCCCAGTGAGTGTGGGGGAGAGCTTCCAGCTACCCTGAGCTGGTGAGACCTACTGGTCCCAGCCCAGGCAAAATGTGGGTGATACCCTCTTTCACCCTCTTGAGACACCCAACATCACTTCGTAGTACCCACCCACACACCTGGCCCACAGAGTAGGAATTTCTGTCACGTTCTGTGAACCCCCAGATCCAGTCCTAGTCCAGGCCAGGTGAGTGTGTGGAAGAGCTGACTCTCCCCCTACTCCAACTTGTCCCCTCCAGACTCAGTTCAGGCATGGCACACAGGCCTGGGGTGAAACCATTCAGGTGCAATCCCTGCAGAGAGTGTAGAGGACAGACCACCCAGCTAGTCCAGGAGCAGAACATTTTGCCAGAGGGGCACAACAGATTCACCCCCAAGGGCAGCAATAGGAAGGAATTCAGCACAGCAGCCACATGCAAGCTAGGCAAAGCTGGATAAATCCAACTTTGTAGATCTACACCAGAACTTCAGTAGGTGCTAAGGCTATAACTGCAACAAAGATCTA
>NDGN011528617.1:784-29264 GCA_002564285.1 Tympanoctomys barrerae
TCAGTGGAATAAGTGCTTCCCTGGCAAGCACAAGGGCCTGAGTTCAATCCCTGGTTGCGCCAAAAAACAAACAAACAAAAACTAAAGATGCTCTAGTTCTCATCTCCAGTGGATGCCATAATGGAATGCAAAGCATTTCAATTTTTTATGTTTTAGGACTAATACTTTTCCTCCCAAACTACAAATACCTTGAGCATCAGATTTTTAAGCCAATAATCTTGATAGGGAAATAAGATGATAAAGAATGTCTAAAGAAATTCATGAACACAAAATCAGCACTCCAAGAATTTTTGAAGGATAGTTCAGGAAAATACAACAATTCTATAAATCTCAAGAGAATTTGAACTTTTAAATGTCAGAAATGCCACTGAGGATTATAAAGCTAATTAAACTAATGATTTCGAAATCTTCTATAATTGATTTTTATATTAATGTTTCCCAAATTAGAAAGTGAATCCATTTTTTAGGGACAGTTGTGCAATCTTTAAATTTGAATGTGAATTAATAACATGGCAATAGCTTGCATATTAACATCTGGCGTTGTTTTTTCCTCTGCTGAGAATTCGAAGATCAGTTGTCTTTAAATCTGCCACTGCCTTCTGCCTTTACAGAAAGCCGCATCAGAGAAATGTACAAGATTTTACATAACATTATAGTTATATTACAATTCTATTCATAAAAAATCTAATTTCCATAACTATTTTTCTAACTCTAAAATTTCATTTGCATCAAATGTAATAACCAGTTCTCAACCATCACTACCAGAACAAACATTACTGGAAAAGAGCATTAGATACACAGCTTCAGTGATGTTGATATTTAAATAGGACTTTCCCATTCTGATATTGTAAATAAAATAGAAATAGTGAATCTTCTTGTTTTAGTTTTTTGAGGAATCTTCCAATTTCCATAGTGATTATACTCCTTTACATTTCCACTGACAATGTAAAAGAATTCCTTTTTCACTGCAGCCTCACTATCATTTGATACGACTTTATTTCTCTATAATTGACATTCTTTTGGGGATAAGACAGAATCCCAGTGTTTATTATTTTTTTTTTAACTTAGGGTTTTTTTTTTTTCGGTACCAGGAATTGATCTCAAGACCCTGCGCTTGCCAGGCAAGTGCTTATTCTACTGAGCAATTCCCCCCAGCCCTATTATTTATTTTTTGGTCTTTCTTTCATCTGTTCTTATTTTTCCATCCTACTTGAACTTAACTCATATTCTGTGTTAAAAAAAAAAAAGAAGTAATCTTCCCCCAAACTTGGTTTTTGGGGTTTTTTTTTGGCAGAACCAGGGATTTAACTCAGGCCTTTGTACTTGCCAGGCAGGCACTTATTCTCCTGTGCTATCTCCCCAGCCTTAAGAGGTGATCTCCGCTTATTTCTTGAAACTAAAATCAGGAGTCTAAATGGAGATCCTGGTATACCATGACAGAAAGATCCATCCTCATCCAACGATCTCTCCAGTTGAATAATGTAGCTAGGCTCGAACTTGCATTTTTTCCAGAGGTGTCGCTCCTATTTGGATTCAGTACTCTTTATTATTTTGTATATTTTATCTGTCCAAACTTTTAATTAGCTACTTTTACCTTTTACTTGTGATTTTCAGAGTGTAAAATGTTGCTCAAGAGCATATATTCAGCCCATGAATATGAAAATTAATTTCAAAGTATACCACCTAACATTAAAAGGAGAGAAGGATGGGAATACACAATTCTCCTGCTTCTGACATACTGCAAAAATGAAAATGAAATTTCTATTTTTCATATTAAAGAACATCATAGCAGTGACATTTAGTGGCTCAAAACTTTGAAGTAATTATTCTGCAAGGACAGTTAAATATGACAATGTAAAATTAGACTGAGAAAGCTGTGTAACGGCATATTCTTTATATTGTCAATTGTTCAAAATTATTTTACTAAGATAAGACAATAGTATGTAAGGTCTTTTTCTATGTTTTTTTCCCCTTGAATGTTACATTTTACTCTTTTAACATTTAATATGGCTTCTCTGAGCTCGTTGGAGGAAACAAAAGCCTTCATTTTTACAGCATTTTTTTTAATTGAACATTGAAATGAAAGGCTCATTATTTTGTCCACTTACTTTTTGTTTTAGGTTTTTGGGGAAGCTGCCTTGCTAGGTGTGACATATACAAGGCCCATATGATATGTTGTAAAATAATTTGCCAACAGCAAAAGATTAGAGGAAAAGTAAGAGTTATTGATACACTTCAAAAGAGAAGCAGGTAAGTCCAAGAGAAAATGGCACCATCAGGGCTAAAGGATAAGAGTTTAGTCAGGGCCTGAGCCTGTGAAAGGTTATTGGCTGAACAAAACCAGCATCCCGGAAGGCTTTGCTTAGGCCACGCCATGCTGTTTATCTTACCATCTCCTATCTCACAATACGGACGCACCTGTATTACGTCAATACTTGTGCATTAAAGAGCCAACTTGAAAATGCCCACCACTTTGATCTTCACAGAAGGGACAACACAGGGACACCCGTGTGCATCAACTCTGAGAAAAGGATCAAAGACCTTTGGGAAGAAATATGTGTGTTTCACATTATAGTCTTATTACTTACTTTTACGTAGCTCACTCTGTGTAGAACGTTTTTGTTACTTAGCACATGCCATCTCAGAGAACCCTGAAGGGCCCGGAGACTAGATTTACTGGAGCTATGGATTCACTCATTTGTTGCCTGCTCAGCCTCTGTTAAAACAAGAGCGTTGTGCCATGTCCGGTGCAGCTCTCCTAGCAAAGGACGGTAGACAACAAAGAAAGTCAAGGAACAGCTGAGGTCAGGCGGATCCTCTCTCCAGAATGGAGAAAGGAACTTCCCAATCACTGCAGCATGTTTATGCACATATTGGACAGGTTGACGTCATGGGACGGACTATGGATTGGCGTAAGTCTCTGATACTCCCCGCACTGGAGCAGCTCATTTACGCGACTCACCTCAGGTGCTTTTTGATCTTGGAATCAGCCGTGCTCTGGCCCTGTATGTGCAATCAGTCCCCAGCTTCAGCCTTTCCTCACGCCATTCCTTGGAATATCATTAATTGATAAAAACAAGGGCATTTCCTATACATTTTTTTAAAATGTGATATCTGTGGCAGGCATAGTTTCCTGCTAAATACACATTGCATTTGCATTAGCTTTGAGACTTTTGCTCTCTGCCTAAAGGCTTTCATTGCTGAAACTTCTGAAAGTACATAATGGTAATTTTAAGACTGACAGAAGTAATACAATTAAGTATATTAAAAATATAAATAAGATGATAGAAAAAATATAAGAAAGAATATAAAGGTTATTTCTGGAGCTAGAAATTATTAGATGCTTAATACCCAATAAAAACTGTGTACAGCTTTTAAAAATTGAAAATAATACTGAAAGACTTTAAAAGTTCTTAGGACAAATGATTAAATCAAGCTCATGGCAATTACATCTTAGTGTCAATAAAGCAAATAATAAGCAGAAATGTACAGAAGGAAAAGTAAAATCACAAGATTGTAAGCAACACTAAAAACAGGGGCATGTGGAAATTGCAAATGTAGCTGATATTTATTTACAGTGTCATACTAATTCATTCCTTTATAAATATTAAATCATGCTTGCCATTTACTATGCCCTGTTCCAAACATCTAGGTAAACATACCAAGTAAGTAAGAAAATGTTCTTGTCCTCTTCGAGTTTAAGTTCTAGTAGGAGCCACATGCAATACCAACAATACCTAACTAATTTGTAGCAAATAGTAAGGGACACAAAAGCAGCAGTGTAAACACATGGAGAATAATGGGAAACTGATTATAGGTGAGAAAAGTGGGCCTCATTTAAACAAGCACTGGAAGGAATTTAGGACCTTAGAAACAGATATGAGTGGTAGGCTCTTCCAGGTCGGGAGAATAGCTATGGTTGGAACAAAGGCTAGGGATAGAGAGTGCTGCTATGTTCAAGTTGCTGGCTAGAAGTCCTTTGGCTGTACAGGAGTGAGGAGGGTTGAGGTAGATGGAGTGAAAGATAAGAGGTCAGAAAAATCATTAGAGTTTATATATATATATATATATATATATATATATATAACTTCTTTGTATTATGATGAGAATATATGATTTCTTACTGAAATAAATACTGGAAAGAGTGGAGTCCTCTACATACCCCAAAATTATAACTTACACAATTAAAAGAATAAGATTGCCTTCAAGAAAGATAGGAAAGAAGAAAGATTAGATGGAGCAGATTTGGTAGATGATCAGGATTTCATGTTTTCTTTCATCTCAAAGAGAAATTGAGATTTGATCATTTTTAATTTGATGTTTTTCTCATTAATGTAAAAAGGAATTTGACCTACCATTGAGGCATCTAATGGGTGTCTCATAGATAACTGTGCAAACTCATTAGCCATCTTTGAATATAAGTCTACATTTCAGGGCTGATCTGGAACTATGCATTTAATAAATTTGCATTTATGAAAGAAAAAAGATATAAACCAGGTACTAAGTTCTGACGCACTTGACCTTCACGACTTGACTAAGTTCTGAAGCATTTGCATCAGGAGAATCCAAGTAAATGAAAAAAGATTAAAGAAGGGGAGACAGATTAGGAATTAGATAAACTAGGACTAGCAAGTGGAAACCAAACACAAGAATAAAAAGTTTATACAGGAGGGAAGATAACAACTACATCAAATGTCACTTATAAGTAAAAAGAAAGCAAAATGAGGGTGGAGAATATATCATTAAATTTATCAAATAAGTAGTAGAAAATCCATAATTAAAGCATATTTACTGGGAATTAAGGCAGATAAAATAATTAAAGTGAAAGTATAGACTAACTCAGAGAGTTTGCTCCTGCATGAAAAACACTAATGAATCAATATCTACAGAGAAATATTAGAAAAAGAAGGTCAATTCACTTAGGTTAAGATGGAAGACTTCTTTGTATTATGATGGGAAAAATTATATAGAAAATGAAGAAATGAATTACAGTGTGCTCAATCTTACTGTCTAGGTAAGAAGAGAAGGTATTTACTATGCAAAAGTGAACGGATAGGTCTCCAAAAAAAATAAAGCTCATTTATGATAATATGCAGTAAGACAGAGTATACTCTTGTGGATGCTGCTAAGTTTGTAGAAAGAAGAGAATGTGTGTTAGCTTTCTTTTGTTTACATAAACTATTATTAATCTACATAGTCAGTGACTGGGGAAGCAATAAATGCCAAGGTTCTGAAGAGGGAATTAGGTGATACCCAACACTGTTCACCACAAAGCCTCACCAAGCGATGAGTAACTATTCTATGGGAAATTTAATGTTGTTCATAGAAATTGTGATAAATACAAGGCAAATACAAAGCTTTCAATTTTAATAAAATACTGTCATCGTGGAGGATGTTACTAATGACCTGATAAAACAATGCAAATAAAGTTATAGATAACAGCAATAAATATCAGCCACCCTTACAAATTAAGTGGAAATAAATTATAGTACTTAGTCATAATTTTTCATTTATCGCTAGCTCTATTTCTCTCATTAGAATTCTTTATTTGAATAACTACTCTGAAGTATTTACACCTACATTATAGAAAAGACTTTCACCATCATATTAAATCTCTTTAAACGCTGTGTTTCCTAATTTGTCTCCTTTATGCTTTGAAAATATTTATGATTTTGACATATTCAGGGAAATGCAAATCAATATTTTTATTGTATTGAAAGAAGAAAATTAATTTCATAGTGTAGATTGAGTAAGAAATTACTTTCTACAAGCCAAATAAATTCAGAACTTGAGCGCTTTTACCCCTTTCAGCCTATGGAAAGTCTGTTTACATCCATATATAATTATATAACAAGTAATTCTGACAATGAAATAAAATAAACTCTGACTATTCAAACCGAATTAGAGAATGAAAAATGTTTACATTCTAATATATTTTGAAAAATCTAATGAAATTATAAATAATATTTTACAGAAACATATGCATAGATAGCATAACAAGAAACTCACTCAATTTATATTTGAAGCCTCCCTTATTTTAAGTCAAAATTGTGAACTTAGGCAAAGAAATCAAGCTTTCATCCAAGTCTCTTCAGGTTTATAAGTTTCAAGGGAACTAAATATAGGAACTCTACAACGCGCACAGTAGATTGAATTGATATCATGATCCTTGAAGGTATGACAAGGGAAAAGTAACTTTCTGCTTTTGTGTTCCTAGAATCTTCTTCTAGAAGTGGTTTCTAGACTTTTTCTGTCCTGGTGAAAGAATTGGTTAAGAACAGCTTATGGTAGTAAGATTTTTATATTTATTAAAGGTATGAGAAGAAACATGCTCTGCAGAGAAAGTTTGGATCTCATAAAAGTAAGAAAAAAGATACATTGTGCAGCAGGAAAGCACAGCATGAAAAGCACCCAGTAGCAGGCAGCTCAGTGGTGACTGTCCTGTCATATCTGACCCTCCTCTGTCCAACATCATGTCTAGGCCGTTCTTCCAAATATTTGCTCAAGTTCTCAGAAGCCCATGTGCAGGGCTTGTTGGGCTGGTCTGCACCAGTGTGCTGCACCTGTGCAATCAAGACGCCATATCCACTTTCCCACCCATGCTGCCACACCCTAATCTCCTGCCTCATTTCTCCTGAGACACGCTTATCTCATAATTCTTTATGGGTGACTGAGGGAATGGTCTTGTCCATCTTAACACGCTACTTCTTGCTGAAAGGAGCTCTAGGCTCTGCCTACTGGGAATTAGAAGCTCTCCACATACCACAGGGTGCTGTGGCTCACCAGCTGGGTTGAAGAAACTAAAACCTTTTGGCAGACAATGAGAAAAGATTGTCTATATATAAAGGACTGTTAAGATGTCTGTTTGATAAAAGAAAGCTTGGTGAATTTGTTCTGGAAAGAGACTATACTAATTACAGTGAGCATGTTAATCCCAAATATGAGAAGGAACAATTCAGATGACCATACTTTCTGTGAAGGAAAAAGTATGGCAGACAGATATTACAGATAAGTTACGAAGAACCACAACTTTGGGCTGCAGCTCAGTTGTCTAGGTGCCTGCCTAGACAAGCACAATGGACCTAGGTTCAATCCTTACGATCACATGGCACCTCAGCCCCACCCCAGGAACACAGAGCAGGCCACTAAGACCAGATGAGGTGGTGCACTTCTCTAATCCCAGCACTGGGGAGGCTGAAACAGGAGGATCACTGCTAGTCAGAGCTTCATAGTGAGATCTTGTCCAAATACATAAAATTAAAAAAAAAAAGAACCACAGCCTTACCAAGATCACCCACACTATGAGTTTAAGGAGAAACAGGAGTCCCATCTACAGCTATACCACCCTGAATGCGCCTGATCTCATCTGAGAAACAGGAGTCTCACAACTGGTGTCCATTTAAGGTGTAATGCATTATTGGTCATTAGTGACTCTACTTTTCTGCATCTCGAGCAATATTGAATTCTTGCTTTTTGAAGAGGAGCCTCGGGTCTTGCAGGGGTTCAGAGGAGTTGAGTCTTAGTCCTATGAAGTTTGTAGTGATCAGCTCCATGCAGGGTTTTTACACCTTCCACTGGGTCCCTTGAGGAAGGGTCAGCTTAATGGTTCCTGCAGAACTGGAAATAAGGCAAGAGAATGAGAGGGTTGTACGGCTGCATTCCTTGCCTCTCTTCAGCCTTTTGATTTCTCAGAGACTTTAGACCTGGCTCTTTGTGGTCCCTTGCAATGCATGGTGGTGCCCTATTTGGGACAACAGACTGTCTTTAAGAGTTGTAGAATTTCCTATTTATATAAATGGCTTATTAGTCATCAGACCCATTTCTTTTCTGATTGCTATACAGGCATGT
This sequence comes from Tympanoctomys barrerae, assembly GCA_002564285.1. Lineage (NCBI taxonomy): Eukaryota > Metazoa > Chordata > Mammalia > Rodentia > Octodontidae > Tympanoctomys > Tympanoctomys barrerae. Next base: position 8,633 of record NDGN011528617.1, read on the forward strand.
AGCAATGTGTCTGCATAGATATTTAGCTTTTTGTTTTTATTTAATGCCAATGCCTGAATAAAAGCTGTAATCTCCAACTTCTGAGCAGAGGTCACTATGGGAAGTGGGCCTCAATGATCTCAAGAATGCTGCCAGTCCTAAACTGACTACTGTATAAACTACCTTTTGATGTGCTTCTGGAACAAACCCATTTCTCTCAGCGAACCACACCTTCTCAGGTCATGTTAAGTCAGCTCACTAAAGTCCTGTTTGCTTTCATAGGTCTCGAAAATTACCTGTTGACAAAAGTAACTAACCTCTGAGCCTGCAGGCATCAAAGAGGCAGGACTAAAGTATGCATGTGGTACTCTCAGATGTGTCTAGAAGCATGGTCTGACGCTTGGTAATACAGGCCCCTGATAGGTACAAGCAACCCTTGCTCCAAGAATAGCTCTGACTTGACAATATGTCAGGACTTCTAGATTTTGTCCCAGAGTTAGTCTCATAGCTTCTACTGTTAGCACAATTAAATTGCTATTGCTGTCCCAGGTATTCAATGATACCATGTAATAGGATCTATGTATTGACTACTTAGGTCATTGAGACCTGGTTGCACCCAAAAGGTAAAATCTGTTTTGATCCTTCCTGAAATTGTGAAATTACCCCCAACTTTGCCAGTAAGTCTCTTCTTAGTAAGGGACTAGGATAGTATGGGACAGTTAAAAATTCGTGGTTAAAGATTGGGCCTTTGAAATGATGTGTCAAAGCAAGAGAAAAGAACCTCTGACTAGGGCTCTAGAAAAGGAAATTAAAACAGAAGCCAAAGGAATTGACGCCTAGAGGTACCCTCAGTTTTTCCCAGGAGAGAGAAAGATGTCAGTGAGCAGGACATTGCAGGTTAGCCTGGACCCCTTCAATCCTTTTCATCAAAGCTGGAGGTGAAACTTTGGCTAGCTCGGCCCCTTTTTTGAAGCAGGAACAGTCAATCCTCCATTTCCATGAGTCAGCCTCATCAGCTGCCAGACACGGGAGCAGGCCCAAGACAGTGGCTTGGTACAGTGTTACACCTCGTGTCCATTGTTCTTGCAGGCCTTGATTGGTCTTGAATTTTTCCCTTGGATCACTTGGGTTACAACAAAGGCTGTTTCTCCAAAAATGTTCTGCATAGCAAAATCATAATGTGATTATGATGTACAATCGAAGTGGTTCAAAGTATAGTCAACCGCTGGGATTACAAGTATAGTCACTTAGCTAATAATGGTCCAATGAGGAATTGAGGCATGGAGCAAGGACATGTGACTAGCAATATGAACTGAAACTTGCCTATAACTTCTAACATAGAAAGAACAGTGGCACTTTAGAATGGGCTGTGAGGATGGGTCCAGATGTTCTCATCACCCACTTTTGCCTCTGATGCCTATCTATACTTACTGGACTATGCAGTATAAATTACAGTATAACCTTAAAATTGCTCTTTATCTTTTAGTAAGATTGCTGTCCTGATATAATTGTTATTGTATCTCCATCTTGAGGTCTGGCCTTTTTCAGGGGTACCTCCAGACATAATTTTGATGTATTTTCATCTTCTGCACTGACTCCCTTGAAGACCCAATACCGGTCTGCCTGCCTATTAATTTCTATTTATTTTTGTCTGTCTATAATGAGTAAAATGCTTACTGTGGTAGATAAATATGTGGAATGAAACAGGAATAAAATAAAATGTTACTGTCAAGTGAAATCACTACCTTATAGGTTAAAGGAAATGGTTTTCCTACTATATCTGCTATAGGTTAATAAAAGTTCATAAAATACATAATAACTACAAAAGAATACTGTTTTAGGATTAGAAAGGAATATACTTTTTCTGTGTAAAAAATCCAGTATTGAGAAAACCCTTTACTTTTTTTTTGCATTATTCAGCACTAATTTAGCATTTAAATAATGTAAGACTATTTACAATTTTGGGAATGAAATGTGGCTCATCCCTCCAGATATTTCTTTCTTTTTCTTCCTAAATCAGCACTGTCTTGACTTCTGTCCTGAAAATTAAGACTGAGACAAAGACTTCCTTGAAACTGTGTTTCAGAAATGTAAAATCGTTAATAAGTAAATAAATAAACAAGAAACCAAAAAAACTGAACAAAATAAGACAAGTGAAAACAGAAAAGAGTAAAACATGATTCCTTCAGGCATTATTGAGCTGACCAACAAACAGGGCACGGGCATCTAAGTCCAGCGGCACTTTCTGGGGATTCTTGTGAAAGGTCTGAGAGTTCTTGCCAGAGAATGGAAAACAAGCGCATTTTCTTCATCTATTTCCACCCTTTTTGTCCAGGGATAAGGAGTCAGATATGAACTGCCTAATTTCCTAGATTACTCATGCATGTGGAATTTTCAGGAACCCAAGAATATCCAAGAATCATTCAGATTGGCAGCACAAGCACTTGGTGCCTGGTCCAAGGATTTTAACCCTTGACAGCAACATCTAATTTCATTTGCACATTAACACCTATGTGACAAGGGGTTAAATAGGCAGCACAGGAGATACTGCACTTCTGATTGTAGCATGTGACAGAACTAAAAGGAAAGGAGGTTGTGCTAGATGTTCGAGGGATTGTGGGCAACAGAAAGAAAACACCAGAGGCTAACATGTCACGTTAAGTCTTCACAGTCCTGTACATACCCTTCATCATAACCGCCATAATCTGACAGATCGTCTTTCATGGTGACCTTTCATTTTACCTCCAAAAACCACATCTTTCTTCCTCTGTTTGGCTTGGCTTTGCTTTTCTCGCTTCTGTTTTTCGCTGCAAAGAACAGTCAGTGAACTGGTAATCTTTTTCAAATAATCAATTTTCAATAAAATACGCACATCTCAAACTCAGGCTTAAAAAAACTGGCATAATATAAAGACTTTGGGGGGGTTGTTTGCTTGATTTTTGTTGGTTTTGTTTTGTTATTTTAATACAGGATCTACAGGGTCTCACTACACAGATTGGACTCGCAGTGATCCTCCTGTTTTCAGCCTCCCAAGTGCTAGGATTACAGGCATGCACCACCATGAACTCAGGCCCTTGTGGTTAGCTGTCATATGTCAGTGTGCCCGGGGCGGGGCTGGCGCAGCATGCTGGGGATCGAACCCTGATTCCCGCTCTCCTACGCAGGCGCTTTACTCCACTGAGCTATCTGGCTGGTCCAATATAGTGACTTTTCATACTGTCATTTTATCTTTTGGTAACTTCCAAACTCTGTGAAATCAGCTCTTGGAGATGGATTTCGAACATCCATCAGACTGACTGTGTAATTAACACCAAAAGTTTCTTTTGCTAATTTAAAGCCTGACTCTTCCTGTAAGTTTTTTTAGCTGCAGTTTATCTGCTAATTGTTCTTCAGGTTCTTCACGTTCTTCTAACCTCTTTTTAATTTCTTCTAGCCTTTTCTTCTGTTGCCGTTCTTTCTCATTTATCTTCCCTGCTATTTTTTTCTTTGCTGAAATTTTCACTTCAGGCTTGAGGTCTGCTCCCTCTGCCTTCCCCGGCCGCCTCACCCACCTGTCCCACATCCTGGTCCTCTCCTGCCTTCCCAGCAGCCCGCGCCCCACGCGGCCCTCCACGTGCCCGCGACCGTCCCCGTGTTGTGGCCCTCCACGTGCGGCCCTCCATGTGTCTGCGGCCCTCTCCTTGCCCGGCGCGCCCCACGTGACTCTCCACGTGCCCGCGCCCATCACCATGTCGCAGCCCTCCACGTGAGGCCCTCCGCGGCGGCCCTCCACGTGTCTGCGGCCCTCTCCTTGCCCAGCACGCCCCACGCGACACTCCACGTGTCCGCGACCCTCCCCGTGCCTGCCGCGCGGCCCTCCACGTGACTGCGCCTCTCCCCTTGTCGCGGCCCTCCACGTGCGGCCCTCCCCGTGCCCGCGACCCTCCCCGTGCCCGCGGCCCTCCACGTGTCTGCGGCCCTCTCCTTGCCCGGCGCGCCCCACGCGACCATCCACATATCCGCGGCCCTCCCGTGTCGCGCCCTCCCCGTGCCTGCGTCCCGCGCGGCAGCCATGGCCGCGAACCTGAGCCTGGAGGGGCAAGCGGCGAGGCGCGAGCGGCCAGGTGAGTCCCGCGCCCCGCGCGCCGTCTGGGGCTGGCACCAGTCCTCGCAGCACGACGCCCGGCCGGCGCCGTCCGGAGTGCGTGTGCCTCAGGACCCCCTGAGGGTCCCCGCGGGTCAGCCCCGCTGTGGAGGGCGGCAGGCCGGCCCGGAGCTCCGCAGCGGCCCGCAGCGCTGCGCCCGCCTCCGCAGGGGGCGCTCAGCCAGCAGCAGGCTGCGTCCGCGCACCGCGTCCGCCGGAGTGCAGTCGGGGGCTGCCCACAAGATTTGTGGCGTCTAACTGTACTGGCCAAGGTGACTTTACCTGCTCCTGTGGTTTGAAAAGGGAAGGGCTGCTTGTTTCCCTCTACTTTAATATTGTCATCTCCACATAGCCCAAAGAGCTTCAACTTGATATGTTAAAAGGGGGAAAGAAATAGATCTATGCATGTCTGCGGGATGGCTTGGATTATTGTACCAAGTATTAAGGACCAGTTAATACTTTTAAAAAAAAATTTTTACGTTTTTTTATTTTTTATTTTTGGTGGAACCGGGGACTGAACTGAGGCCCTTGCGCTTAGCAGGCAAGCGCTTTTTCTACTGAGCTATCTACCTGGCCCCAATACTTTTTTTTTTTTAATATTTTTTCTTTCTTCTTAAATCATTATAACTATTTTTTCTTCTTTTTCCAATTTTACATGTATATTTCTGGTAACCTAAACAACTAAGTTGAATGCAGTGTTAAAAATACTGTCCAATTCATATTATTTTATTTAATGAAATTGCGTCATTTCTAATTTTTTTATTATTACTGCTTTGTGTTCTTTTTTTAAAAAAGGCAGAGAAAGGAATTTGAAGATTCTTCCCAAAATAATAAATGAACTTGCATCTTGTGCTATATACCAGAACTGTTTTCTCTTTTTATTCTTTTCTAATAAATCCTTGTTAATGGATGCCAAGCCTGAGATAGATTAAGCAGACCACATGGAATAAAGATTGTATATTCATAAGGTCTATTGAGAGAAAGTAACTTTCAAACTACTGCTCTGTTACATTTTATCTGTGTTTCCTATACTGAAAATTCCCTGTTAGATATGGTTAGTATAATTGAACTCGCTAAAGTTTGCCCATCTACTATACAAGAAAGCAGGAGACATCACTTCCTGACTTTATTACCAGTGCCCTCAATCACAGTTCCTGGAAGACAGCAGTAAAGTCCATGGGCTCTGTTCCAGCCAGAAAGCCACAGGATACTAACTCTGACAATTTAACCAAATTAGCAGATTTCTCTCAGCTTTTTGCTTAGGGTAATCGGGATTAATTGAGATAACTATAGTAACAAAAACTGCATTCCACCTAAACATTTTTATTTTACATAATGTAGGATAAGGTGCATACTATACAATGTGCCATATGTAAAATGCCCAATTACACTAGCTATTTCTGAAGTTATTACTCCTCGAGTAGAATCATACCCACCAAGAGAAGCTACTTGCCTAGAGCAGATACAATCCTTGATAGTCTCTGTTTATTCATAGTGTGAGAAACTTCTCCATTTTAATTAACGTGTGCTTGTGCCACACAATGAATACAGCCATTCTGGGGAATTTTTACATGTTTGTCTCTCGTCTTATTTCCTTTCCTTTCTCTCTTCTGTGCTCTGCTCCTCTGGATCCCCTTATTTACAAAAGATGTCCCTTTTTCCCACCACCTACTTCGTATTTTGCTCTTTAAATTAAATATTCTGAATTTCTCATGTAAGAGAAAGCACCCAACATTTAACCTTCTGTGTCTCATGTGCTTCACTAACCAATAGGTTTCCAAAGTGTATCCATTTTCTTAGAAGCAACTCAAATTTAACCCTCCTTTTGTCTCTTGGTTCCCTTTCAATATACTAAAGATCTATCTCAGTATTTCCTGTTCTGTATCTCTTATTTTTGCTCTTTATTTATATTTTGAGTTTCTCACTTGACCTGTGGTTTCAAGGCGCATCACTTTCCAACAGATCACTCAGCTTTTCCTTTATGGTGGAGTTGTGCTCTGTTGTGCATAAATACCACACTTTCTCTGTCCATTCATCTGCCGATGGACATACAAGCTGCTTCCAGGACTTAGCTGTTGTGAACTGCGCTGCTGTAAACATAGGCCTGTGCATATCACTGTACTGTGATGACTTTAACTCTTCGGGGATGCTACATGAATAGGAAATAGCTGGGTCAAGCAGAATTACTATTTTACTTTTAGTCCTAGTTCTCTGTATTGATTTCCATAGTAGTTGGGAATTCCTTTTGCCCCACAGCTATGTCAACATTCAGCGTTGTTTGTTTTCTTGATAATGTCTATTCTTTATGAGTAAGACAGAATCTTAGTGGTTTTAGTTTGTATTTCTCTAGCGGGCAGTGATATTGAACATTTCTTCATGCATTTATTGGCCACTTATCTTCTAGTGCATATTCATTTTAGTTGCCCGTCTAATGAATGGCTCTTTTATTTTGGAGTTTCAATTTTTTAATTATTTACATATTTTTGCATATTATTCACATATTTCCTTTGAGGAATCATTGGCAATTTTTAAATTCTATATATTGTCTCTTCATACCATTGATTGTTTCCTTTGCTATCCAGAAGGTTTTAATTATATGATCACATTCATTGATTTTTGTTTGTATCTTCATGAGGACATTTTTTCTCAGCTCTCTAAAGAGTGGCATGTCATTTTCTCTTTTTTGGTTGGGTCCTTTTCTGCTTGTAATAGCAGTGTAATGCCAGCTTTCATGGATGACTTTTGGAGCACTCCTCTTTTGATTTCATTAAGTTGAGATGTATTGGCTTAGATCTTCCATAAAAGCCTCATAGAATTTGGTATTGGTATTAGATCTTCGCTAAGATTCTTATAGCCAGTGAATCTTTACAGACCTGGAATTTTCTTAGCTTATTTTTGTATTATTATTACTTCTTCCATTTTATTGACTGCTTAGATTATTCAAGATTTTGAAGCCTTCTTAGTTTGGCTTAGATATTTCATATGTGTATATCCAGAAATATACCCATTTCTTCTGAATCATCCATGTTAGTAGAGTCAGGTCCTCCAAGTAACTACCAATGATCTCTTAGAATTTGGCAGAATCCACTGTCATTTCACCTTTTCATTTCCAATTGCATTGATCTAGATCTCTGCTTTCCTTTTCTTTCCATGAGATTGACTTATGAAAGGTTTTTGATGATTTGTTTATTCTTTCATAAAACCAACTCTTAGATTCACTGATTCTTTGTATTAGTTTTAGTCTCAGTTTTATTAATTTCTACTTCTGTCATTATAATTTATTTCCTCATAGTGGCTTTGGATTTAATTTTTTTTTAACTAGAACCTTGAGGCACAGCATTAGGTTATATAGTTGGGCTTTCTCTGTTTTACTGATATGGACTTCAGAGCTATGGGCTTGCCACTTAGGTCTGCTTTACGTGTCCCAGAGGTCTCATACGTTGCACTGATGTTATTGTTTGATTCTAGCAAGTGTTTGCTCTTTTATTTCTTCTGTCACCCATTGACTAAATGGATATTGTTTAATCTCCATATGTTTACATAATTTCTGTTGTCTCATTTTTCATGAACTTGTAGTTGTACTGCATTATGATCTAGTAATATCCATAGGATTATTTCATCTTTTTGTGTTTAATTAAACAAGCTTTATGGTCTAGTATGTTGTTTATGTTGAAGATTGTTCCATGTGTTTCTAAGAATGTATACCCTGTTGTAGTTTGGTTGAGTACTCTATAAATATCTATTTTTTTTTTCAGTTCCAGGGATTGAACTCAGGACCCTGTGCTTGCCAGTCAAGTGCTTATTCTTCTGAGCTATCTCCCTGGCCCTAAAACACTGCTTATACAGTTTTTTTGTTTGGTTTGTTTGTTTGTTTGTTTGTTTTTGGTTTGTGTTTGGTGGGGTATCAGGAATTGAATTCAGGGCCTTGTGCTTGCCAGGCAGGCACTGTGCCACTGAGCTATATCCCTAGCCCTATAGATATCTATTAAGTCCATTTCTTTAAAGATATAATTCAACTCTGATATTTAAGTTCTTGTCTCATTGACCTGTGTATTTGTGACAATGGGATGTTATGGCAATCTACCCTGATCGTGTTGATATTTACTTTATCTTTTATGTCCAGCAGACTTTGTTTTATGAAGTTGGGTGTGCCCAGATTTGATTGGTAAATATTTTAAGTTATTATCTCTTCTCTTATTAAATTATAACCTCAACTAATATTTAATGACCTTTATCTCTTTATACAGTTTTGACTTGAAATCCACTTAGAATAGCTATTCCTGCTTCTTTTCAGGTTGTTTTGCATTAAATATCCTATTGCACCTTTTGATTTTTAATATATGAGTTTTTAAAATGTTATGCATCTCTTATAGGCAGGCTACCATTGATTTTTGTTTTTCGATCCATTCTGCCAATCTGTGCCTCTTGATGTAGGAGATCATTTATATTTTTAAAATTATGGTTTCTATTATGCATTGTTTTCTGTTGCTAATTCTTTTATTTTTCCCCTTTGTTTCCCAGCTTGCCTTCCTTTCCTACTCATTCCAGTAAGCTCTTTGGTTGTGATGCCTTTATTTTGTATGACTTGAATATTTTTGAATATTTTTTGTACAGCTAGTTTGATAGTCTTGAATTTCTAAGACTTTAGTCATGGAAAGTTCTAATTTTTCCCTCAATTTTGAACAGTAATTTTGTGGGATATATTAATTTGGCTTGAGAGTTATTTTATTTTAGAATTTGAAGAATTTCCCTCCATGCTCTTCTGACCATTAAACTTTGTGATGAAAAAATCAGCATGAATTCTAAGAAGGTTATCTTTTCGATATGTTTTAAAACTCTAACAGCTTTTAAAACTCTGTCCTTGTGTTGGCCAAGCCATCTCCCCAACCCATTTATTTCTTTTTACATTTCCTTCCACTTCCTGCATTTCTTAGGCACATTCTCATTTCCAAAAGATCTATTTCCCTGTTTCTTACTGTCTACTGTTTATTTTGCTTTTTGATTTATTATATTTTGGGTTTTCATATAAGAATAACCATATAATTTATGAGCTTGTATGTCTGACTTAAACACTTAAATTATGGTCAAGGTATGACTATTTTCTTATGAATGACTTAAATTTGTTATTTTATATTTCAGAGTAGCACTCCATTGTACAGGAAAATATTTTCTTTATCATCTTATATATATTTATATATTTATATATATATAATACTTGCATAATTTATCTCTTGTGAATAGTGTTTCTATAAACAAATGTATGCATTTATTACTATAATACCCTTAACTGCTTTAATTTCATTTCTTTAGTGGGCATGATGTTGAATTTTTTATGTATTTGCTGCCCACTTTATGTGTTTGTTGCACTCTTCTTAGGAGTGTCTGTTAATTTCAGCTGCACATGTTTAATTTAGTCTTTCTTTTATTTGGGGAAGGGTCTAAATTTTTGAGATCTTTCTGCCTTCTAAATGTTAGTTCTCTGTCTGAGGCATACCTGATAACTTTTCCCCCCATTCTGTAGGTTTCCTCTTTACTTTGTTGATTGTATTTTTTCTATACAGTAGTGTTAACTCTAATATAATCCCCTTGTGGATAATTTCTTGTTGAATTGGGATTCTGTTCAGAAAATCCCTGCCTGTGCCCATGTCTTCAAAAGTTTTACCTATTTTATCTTCTAGCAGTTTAAACATTTCTGTTTTAAACTTCAGATCTTTGATTCATTTTTATTTTAATTGAGTACATGGTGAGAGATATGGGCTTATGTTCAGTTTTCTGTATGTGGATAAGCACTTACCAGTACCATTTCTTGGGGCAGGGGAGATGGCTCAGTAGAATAAGTGCTTGCCTGGCAGGCAGAAGGCCCTGTGTTCAACCCCTGGTTCTGACAAAAAAAAAAAAGTTCCATTTCTTAAAGAAGCCTTTTCCCTCTGGCACGCGTCTTTGAGCCCTTTGTCAAAGATCCTGCAACTGAGCGCATCTGGGTGGTGTCTGCGTCCTCTGGGCTGTTAATCTGCACGCCTGTCTTGGTGCCAGGACCACGCTGGTTTTAATTACTGTTGCTTAACTTGGAATTTGGAATCGTAACGCCTCTTTCTGTGCTTTTGCTACCCAGGATCTCATTTGCTCTTCTGAATCTTTTCTCATTTGCTACTCTGAATCTTTTCCAATTCCTATGAATTTTAGGGTTGTTTCCTCTAGTTCTGAAAGAATACTTTTGATGTTTTAGTTAGGATTACATTAAACCTGCATATTAATTTTAAGGAAATACTCATTTTGATGCAGGTTCTACCTGTTCAGGATGAGGGAATGTTCTTCCACTTCCCAATGTCTTCTCCAAGTTCCCTTTGCAAAGAACAGTGCATTTCATTGTACAGGTCTTTCCCCTCCTTCAGTAGGTTAATGTCCATGTATTTCATTTTTGTTGCTATTATTGTGAATTGTATTATTTTTCTAATTTGTTTCTTGGTGGGCTCATTATTGGTGTACAAGAATATTATTGATTTTTGTGTATTGATTTTGAATCCTGCTACACTACTGAATTAGTTATGATTTCTAAGAATCTTTTGATGGAATTTTATGAGCCTTCAAGGTGAAGGATTATATCACTGCAAATAGTGATAACTTGACTGCTGCCATTTTTATATGGGCCACTTTTATTTTTTTGTCTCATCTGATAGCTCTGGCAAATGTTTTGAGACTCTAGTGGACACAGATAATTATAGTGGACACCCTTGTCTCGTTCCTCATTTTAAAAGGAAAGCTTTTAATTTTTTCTTCACTCGATTTAATGTTAGACATTAGTTTGTCATAAATGCCTTTTATAGAAATGAGATGAGTTCCTTCAGTGTCTACTTTTTCAGGGTTTTACACTGTGAATGGATGTTGGATTTTGTCAAAGGCTTTTTCATGTTTATTGAGATGATTACTTGATTTTTTTGTTCCTGCTTGTTTATATGATGTATTACGCTGATTGCTTGACATATGCTGAACCATCCTTGCATCCATGGGTTATAGCCTCCTTGTGCATGACGTAAGATCTTTTTGATGAGGTACTGCATGGTGTTTACCAATACCTTGTTGAGAATTTTTGCTTCTTTGTTCATTACTGATGGATATATTTTATAGTTAAAGTAAAAGGGTGGTGTTGGGACAGTATAAGAAAATAGTTTTTAGATCCAGAAAAAGAATGAAAAATAAAGAGAGTATAATTGAAGATGAGGCAACCTGTGAAAATGTAAATATTTGTTAATATCTTGATACCTTATTATTTGATCCTTTGTACATGACATTGTTACAGTTTACACTGATTTGACAAGGAAAGGTACTATTAAGATTCAATCAGTTTAATCTCTATATGCTAGGTGAAAGAAGGAAAGGAAGAGAAAGGGAAAGAAGAAAGAAAAGGAGAGGAAAAATACATAAGCATAAAGGAAACTACAGAGTTGAAAAAAAATAAAAAGCATCACATCACTGTTCTATTTATACTGCAGTCTGAGTTCCATTAGTGAGATTCTCCACCCTTGCTCCACCTCTTCAACCTTCAAAGCTGTGACTTTTAGGAAGGCCCCACACTGAGCCCTGGAGATGGCTTTGTCTTGTTTCTCACCCTTCCCTCCTCTGAGCATTGCTGTGGCCATAAGTCACCTCTTCTTCTCACCCTTCTCAGTCCGCAGCATGCTGTCAGTTCTTTCAGGTCTCTGAGCTGCTTCCCTCCTGTGACCTGCCAACTGCCAGCCTGTGAGAAAATGAGCTTGTGGGTCCATATGGCCCTCTGAGCCTACCGGCCCACTGCAAGCCTTGCTGTAGGCGCTGCCACATGTAAGCCTTCGCTTTTGTCTTAACATTGAACCCCTCAGCTGATTTGTTTGGGGAGTGATTGGCCTAATACCCAGTTTTCTGCTGATTTCTCGCAGGGACCTCTAAGTTCTAATTATTCCCTGCATGACAAATTCTGTAGCTGTTTCTATATCCTTCCACAAGCATCCTGCCAGAAGTGACAGTGAAAACCCTCTGGCCTGAGCACCACCCTCAGACTCTGTACCCGCAGCTTTCCCCAGTTGCTCATCCCAAACCATTACTCTCCTATTTGCAGAGAAGGATGTTATGGTTTGTGTTCCCCAAAGCCTCATTCAGTCACGGGACAGCTTCTGGACTTTATGATTGATTTTTTTTTAATGTATTTGGCACAGGGTCTCACTATGCAGCTCAGACTCGTAGTGAGCCTCCCGTTTTCAGCCTCGCCAGCTTTGGGATTGTGCCATCACGTCCTATCTCAGTGGCCTGCTCAGTGCACCCAGAGGCAGGGCTGACGTGGCATGTAGTGCTGGGGGTTGAACATCGGTCCCTGCCTAAGCAGGCACTTAGTCTGCTGAGCTATCTCTTTGGCCCTGTGATAGATTCTTGATCCAGTGTGGGTTTGCAGGTGTGAGTACTACACCCTGGCCCTGGGACAGGTCATCTGGATTACAGTGTAAGGAGGGGAGAGAGGCTTGCTAAAAGCCCCTGCTGCTGTCCCACCCTTTGCTCTTCTTGCTGCAGCGTGACAGCTGCTCTCTGCCATGTGCTACTCTGCCTTGGAGCCAGCTGAGTATGAACTAAAATTTCCACTAACTGTAAGCTAAATGAACCTTTCCTTCCTTCATTTTCCACATTGAGTATTTGTCCCAGCAATGAGAGAATAACTAAGACAAAGGGGAGGGTGGTGGCTCCCATCAGGTAGCTGGGTTTGGGCAGTAGACAGCGAGGAGGATGTCGTATGGACACACCACATCTGCAGTGCATGTTCTAGGGCCAGTCTGGATACTTCTGCCCAGAATCTTGCTGTTTACTGAAGCTCCTTGTTCATGTGCCTCTGAGCTGTGCTCTTCTGAGTACTTGGATCACAGTCCCTAGGTCCCTAATCAGTAAACTGCCTGTCTTTAGCTTCCTCAAGGACCCAATAGTACCCTCTCCTGCAGCACTGCCTGGCTTTCTGGTTCTCTGACACCCTAGCCTGTAAATCTCTCCCTCAGATTGATCCTTCCAGGGGAAAAGCAGAAAAGTTCAAAGCCTTTTCTAGCAGCCTGACTGCACCAAGGTGCAGGTTTCCTCCCTCAGAGTTCTCCTCAGACAAGGCGGCATGGATGCCAGACTGGCACAGAGGTGCTGCAGCCCAGGAGTGGTCTGCCTCATCCCTCCAAATCTCCCTCATCCCAGGCTTGGATCTGGTGAATTTTTTTCTTCTGCTTCCTGTGTCTGGATATTTCTTACTGGGCCTTTTTCATTATCTTTATTTTTTTCTGTTGCATGTCTCAGAGACATCATCTTTTGCCACTGCCATCTCATGGGCCATTTTACTTTTTAAAGGACAAAACATTGTCAGATCCGGGAACAGATTTCAGTCTCGCTGAAGTTGGACAGCCATGTCTCTGCCATTGTGCTCAACAATGTCATCCTCGGGCTCAAGGCCCAGGACACCATGGCAGTGTCATGAAGGGTGAAAAGAATGTCTAAAGATGCATAGGGGATGGCCCAAAGCAAGCTGTTGGTCAGTTCCATATGCAGGAAGAGTTTTCTATTTTGAAATTTTTAATTTTATGTTTGAGTATCAATTTTAATCCAGTGACACAATGAATTTTGACTTTTTATTTTTAATCACATAATTGTAACCCTTCTCACTGATATATAGATTGGCTTTTGAGTTATCCTCATACTTCCTTTGCATAAGCACCTACTATTAGAATTTCATGGGCCAGCCAGATAGCTCAGTGGCCTAAAGCACCTTCTTAGGCAAGCTTAGGAAAGTGTTCAGGAACCCCAGTTTGATCCCTGCCACCACATGCCATGCCAGCCTCAACCACAGAGTAGGGTAAACCAGCCAAACACACACACACACACACACACACACACACACACACACAAACTCTTAAAAGAAATTTGGGCCAGCCAAATACCTCAGCAGATTAAAGATACTGCAAGCAGGCACAGGGGCCTGGGGTTCAGTCCCAGGCCTGCTGTGCTGGCCTGCCCCCCCCAGGGTGCCCTGAGACAGCAATAGAGACTGGGCATGGTGGCACGTGCTTGTAATCCCAGCTGTTGGGAGGCTGTAAGCAGGTGGATCACTACAAGCCTGATCTAATAGTGAGACCCTGAACACCCTGTAGACCCTTCCCTAAAATAAAATTTTAAAAAAGAAATTCATGAAATCACAAGAATAAATGAAATCACAATAAAACAATTATTTTATTTTGCCTTAAATATCTCATGTACATTTGAACTTTACAGAGTTATTGCTTAATGAAAATTTTTTTCCGCTTTTCTTGCTTTGGAATTTCTAAAGAATGTGGGTCTTACTTCATTGCACAATAAGCAGAACCCCCATTCTCTCAATGTAACTAGAAAATTACTCTGGTTGGGAATGTACAGATTTAGTAGCTTGGGTGTTGTTATCTTGCTTGCATGTAACCATACACAGTGTCTCCCTTTCCACTTCAAATATAAAAGGAAAAGAATATACTACAAGCTTGAAATGTTTGCTTGAATTTTCACACATTTATCAGCTATTCTTTTGTTTTTGTTTTTGTTTTTTGTTGTTGTTGTTGTTTGTTTGTTTCTGGACTCATAGTGATCTGCCTCTGTACAGCCTCCCAAGAGCTGGGATTACAGACATGCACCACCATGCCCAGTCTCAATTGCTGTCTCAGCATGGCATGGGGTGGGGCCTGCACTGCAGGCCAGGGGATTGCCTGCTTGCAGGAGCTTTAATCCGCTGAGCTATTTGGGCTGCCCTTATTTATTCATTGAATATACATGTACTTACTCAGTAGGTATCAGTGTCTGCTGTGTACCAGATGTTTTCACAGGTAGAGGGGATCGAAAGTCAAACTACTTGGCTCGCACCTCCTAGAGTTAGTGCCCTATTCAGGAAGGGGCACAAACAAATTGTGATTATTATAATACAAGTGCCACATCAGAAAGACATGTCACAGCTTTGAGAATAGAGGAGGAAAAGCTCATCAAGATAAAATATTTTAAAGGCATCTGTTATTCAACAGGGTTCATTTTTTTGGTTTTTGTTTGTTTGGTTGGTTGGTTGGTTAGTTGGGTTTTTTTTTTTTGTTTTTGTTTTTGTTTTTGGGTTTTTTTTTTGTTTTCAGAACCAGGGTTGAACTCAGGCCCTTGCACTTGCCAGGGAAGCACTTATTCCACTGAGCTATCTCCCGGGCCCCCAAGGTTCATATCTTTACACTTCCATTTATTGTTTTTTATGTGTTCTTGAGGGAGCTCCTTGATATGCAGAGTAATGCATATAGTATAATGTCACAAACCTAAAAAATACTTAAAGGACATTTGTTATGTCTAAAACCTTAGATAGCTTATTTTGTTAGATAAAAGAAAAAGTAAACTTTTAGTTTATTTCATCCATTAAGTGAAAATTACCAAAAAAAATGACAATGAATGAAAAACTGCCTAGGGAAAGAACAACAGAAAAATATGTTTTCAGAAATTGAAGGTCAAACAGGCAAACTGCATCAGAGAAAAATTATTTCCCTAATCTCATGAAGTCAAATTTCCCTTTTGAGTAAAAAGTTTATGACAAAATAATTGTCCAGTAATTACCCTAAAAGATGGAACGAAATCAAATTAAAATGGAACCAACTGCTTTTTCACTGTGGCCAGTGATGAATGGTGACATGAATGCTACAAAATATTACTTTCTTTATGCAAGAGGTGATTTTTTGCTTGGAGATTAAGTGACTAAAAAATTCCTATAACACTATCTCTTAAGAGAAAGGCAAACATTTTATTGTAACTTCTACATGTGGCAACTTCATATTCGAAGATTAAAGTGTTACAAATCCTAATCATACATATGTGTAACAAATTTTTGAAGTTCATATTTACTGAGTGCCTGCTCGGTGCCAGAGAGTATCCTTGGTAATATGTGTGCGTCAATTCAGTTGACATGCGCAAATCTAGCAAGTATGCATTTCTGTCAAGGTTTAGAACAACTGAGAAATAGAGGGGTTGAGCAACTTTCTTAAAATGTCACAGACATGCAAAGGTAGACCTAGGACTTGAAAACAGCCTCATAATATTGGAAGTTCTGTCGATGGCAGGGCAATGCCACATGTGCCACACGTGGTCCTGAAGCCAAGATACAGTCTGCTGGCTTTTCTGAAAGATGCAATTTTGCACTCATCTCACATAGCTAAAAATAAAGGCAATCTATTATTTGATTCATAAATGAATGTATAGTGAGTGACATATTCACTAACCTTTTCACCTTTTATATTTATACCACTGTTTTTAAGATAGTCACATAGATATACTTCGACATATCTATTGATGTTTCACATATCAAATGGAAGACATTTAGTGTTTACATCTCCTTCTCTAGCTCAGAAAAGCAGATTTTATTCATGCATTTGGAAATAATAAGTCACAGTAATATACACAGATAACTAAGTGGTGAGTTCATTCAGAAAGTGAGATATGACTGGGTTGATATTATGGTTATGAAAATGTGTGCTAAACAATACAATAAAGTAAGTGTTGTGATAAACATTCTGGGTGACAGGAGTATGCATCATGCAGTATGAGGATATTTGGTCTGCTCAGGGTGCCCCTACAAATTACTACAGATTAGGCAGTTCACACAGCAGAAATTTACTTGAAAACTTGGATGCTATAGACAAGTTTTGAAAAGCACAAATGATGAAATGTAACTCAAGTGATATAGCAATGTCAAATGAAGGGGCCAGGGAGATAGCTCAGTAGAAGAAGTGCTTGCCTGACAAGCGCAAGGGCCTGAGTTCAATCCTTGGTTCTGAAAAAAAACTGTCAATTGAAGAGATAAAAGAAGTTGGAAATTTTATCAAGTAACTAAAAAAGGGAAGATCAAGGACAATTGATTTCAAACTCTCAAGGAATTTAATCCTTATACTATAAAATCTTCTCAGTAATACTACCTGCTAGATAAAATATTGATAACTTTATTTTGCATTTACAATTTTTAAGACCATTGTAATATATTATTTCATGTAACTCTTTATGTATATATGTAAGCATTGATATAACAACTTAAGCGTGTTCCCATAATAGAAAACTATGGTCAGGTATGCAAACATGACTATTTCTGCACAGGCATGCAAACATACCTAAATTAATATTGTCACTAATTACATAGATATATAAGAGCTATTTCCATAATTTATGCAAGATTTAAATAAATATATCTACTGGCATCGTATGTACCTAAGACTCAACAACAAAAATTAAAGAATGTTCAGTAGATAAAAATATTTCATAAAGTTAAATAAGAAGATGGAGCTAATACTTGGTTTAAAAGTGGAATATAAATTAATCTCCTTAAAATGAGACTAGTATCCATCATTTATGATGGCCAGCCACAGTAACACAGTTATTAAGAACAGAACCATGTCAGGGGTAGGTAGATAGCTCAGCAGTGTAAACACCTGCCTGGCAAGGACAAGGACCCAGGCTTGATCCCCTGCACCACATGCCGTGCAGGTGCCACAAACTGGACCACCAAAACCAGGCATGGTGGCACATGCCTGTAATCCCAGTGCTGGGGAGGCTGAGACAGAAGGATCACTATGAGTCTGAGCTGTGTAGTAAGACCTTGTATCAAATAAATAAATTAAATAAATAAAAACTTAAGAAAAACAGAGCCTTGTCAAATATACCAGTCATTTTTATTTAACTTTATTCCAGAAATTCTAAACTAATAATAGTAATAAATCTGATTATTGAAAACAGTACATAAAAACTTATTCACGAAGTCTGTTCATAGTAAACTTGGAGACTCAATAAACAAACACAAGCATTTAAAATCAAGAGGAGTTCCAAAAAGTAATCTTTTAAAATATCAACTAACAAAATCAATAGTTTTGCTCTATTTGAGAACTGATCAGGATAAAATTAAAGATGCAGCACTGTAGTGGCAACAAGGACAGCAAATAAAATGCCACAGAAAAATGTTTGTAATGTTGTTAATCCCCATGCTTTACTCAGAAATATGAGAATTTTAACTAAATTGTTTCATTACATGTGTCCTCAGTAAGAATTATACTTGGCATATAATCTTTCCCAAATAAATTAAAAATGTATAAATACATATTTCTTCAAAATACTAGCTTATTTTAAAAATTATACTTCATAGATGAAAAGCTAAAGTTATGTGAAATAATAAAGAAGGGTATTTACTATGTTATTTAAGAAAATAATTAAAAGAAAAAATTAATGTAAAAACATTTAAAAATGCAATATTTCTCAACTATGAGATGAAAGATAAATACAGCATAATAAATAAGTCAGATGGAATAGACATCTTTAAAAAGCTTTAGACATATTCATGAAAGTGATAAATAAGGCCTCATAAAGCAATTCATCAAAGGAAAGAATGTGCTATATTGTTGGAAAGAATTGACAAAATAATTGAAAAGCAAATTAAGTTGATTGTTATTACATATTGAGTATGAAAGTAATCCCAAAGAACTGAAAATCTGTTATGAAAACAATTATAAATGGAAGTTAGAATAACATCAGTTTGACTAATCTAAGTAAAAATGGAAAGAGACAAAGGGAAAGCAAAATATATGGAATTTGACTACATAAAATTAATAACTTATATAACAAAACTGACAGAAATCCCAAGTTAATTTCTTAAAAACTTTGAGAAAAATACAATTTCGAAAATTATTTCAAAAAATAATTTTGAAAATATTAGCAATGATAAGTTTAATTGACAAAATCGCTTCAATTCAACAGTCTACATAGCTTTTACACTTTGCAAAACAGACCAATGGGCAATCCATTGATAGATAAATGTCAATAGTGAATAAATATAAGCTCACTTTAATAAAAAGGTGTAACACAAACTTAATCACATAATTCTTAACAAGTACATAACAAAAAACACATGTTTTTTTGTTTGTTTGTTTTTGTTTTTGCCATACCAAGGATTGAACTCAGGACCTTGCACTTGCCAGGCAGTGCTTATGCCACTGAGCTATCTCCCCAGCCCTGACCTTTACATCTTAAAAGATAATAAAGTGTTCTAGAAGATGGAAGGAGAGGAGGACAGGAAATAAAAAGAATTACGGTGCACCACAGAAAGACTGGCTATCAAGTCAACCAGTAATAAATGCTGGAAAGGCTGTGGGGAAAGAGAACCCCTTATCCACTGCTGGTGGGAGTGTACACTGGTACACTATGGAAACCAGTATGGAGACTCCTCAAAAATCTAGGATGAGAGGTCTCACTTAACCTTGCTATTTCCCTCCTGTGTTTTTTTTCCTGAAAAAAACTGAGATCATACCACAGTGATATATGTTCACCCATGTATATAGTAGCTCAGTTTCTCATAGATAAGTCTTGGAAACAGCCCATAAACTAGGAAATGGATAAAAAAGATGTGATTTTTTGAGGCTTTTATAGGTTAAAGGATGCAACTAGAGGCAATACTCATAAGTGCAATAAATCAGAGCCACATGTGTAAACATCGTATTGTCTCTCTGCCTGTAAGAACCTGAAAGAGTAAATAAAATCTGAATGGTTCAGTAGATACTATGAAAAGAAAAAAAAAAAAACCCCAACTCTTCAACTGGGATTAAGGAAAGAGAAAAGAAAGAGAAAACAAGGAGATACATAAATATATACATACATATATACACACACAGAGAGGAAGGTTGGATAATTATACTGCTGATTTCTACTCATCTATTGAAAGGAACAGTCAATGCTTATTTCCTTTTTAAATTTTTTAACCAAATTTACATCCTTATGTCTGATAATATGAACAACTTATTTGAAGATAACAGTACAAAACATACACTATTGTTGAATTCCTATCATTTTTTCAGTGAAATCCTGTATCATTTCTGATTTTTTTGACTACTCTCTTTGAAAATTTAGAATTAACAAGATGTGTTATATGCATGTACCAGTTCCCCAAGATGAATGTGATCACTGTGTATTGCAAACATGCACTAATGGACATTTGAAAACTTTTATAAGATAAAAATGTTCTAAAATAGGAGCTTTTTTATTTTTAAGAAAAGATATGTGCACTTACATCGTTCTATAAGGCTACAGATCCTTACAATCATTCATAATCTTTCATTTGTTTTCTCCTTTGTCTAAATCATTCCTAAGAAGATAACTGGAAAACTAGTTTTAGACATTTATAAAATTACATGCTATGGTACTATTTATATTAACGACAAAATAAAAATAACATTTAAAAGCAAAAACCCTTCCCATTCCCCTCTTCTCTGGTCACTTCCTGATAGTCAAAAGAAATCAGAGGCTAATGGGAGACTCCTTCCTTCCCAACACTATTTAAACAATATTTTTTAAGAGACTAAAAGGCGAGGTGGCACATGCTTGTAATCTCAGTGCTTGGGAGACTGAAAACAGGAGAATCACTACAGATCCGATCTGTGTAGTGAGATCCTGTAGACCATGTACCAAATACGAGAGAGAGAGAGAAAGAGAGAGAGAGAGAGAGAGAGAGAGAGAGAGAGA
>NDGN011528617.1:29314-43204 GCA_002564285.1 Tympanoctomys barrerae
AGAGACAGAGAGAGACAGAGACAGAGACAGACAGAGACAGAGAGAGAGACAGAGACAGACAGAGACAGACAGAGACAGAGAGACAGACAGGCAGAGAGAGAGAGAGAGAGAGAGAGAGAGAGATTCAAAAAATGAAATCACAGTGTTTGCTACTGTTATGGTTTGTGTCTAGTTGTCCCCCCAAAGACTCATGCAGTCATGGGGCGGGGACTTTAGAGTTTGAGATTAACTCATGATCCACTGGGATTATGGGTGATTCAAGGCTGGGATTATAGATTTTAGTACTGCTGGGACTATGGGCCTGAGTACTTCCCCCAACCTGGTATGATAGCCTGAATGCAATTTAAGGGAGACAGACTTTCTGTTGCCACTGTTGCTGCTGCTCCTCCCTTGGCTCCTGTTGCTCTCTGCCGCTGCCATAAAGGTTTTCTGCAATGTGCCGCTCTGCCTTGGAGCCAGCTGAATACAGACTGAAACCTGCATTAACTGTGATCTAAATAAGTCTTCCCTTCTTTCATTTTGGGTGTTGGGTATTTGTCCCAGTAATGACAGAAGAGTAACTGAGACAGTTACAAATTCAAGGAAAACCATAGTGACATCAAGTATAAATGTTGGTAGCTTATTCCAGTAGTCCATGAAATGAATGAGTCAGCCCTTAATGGGGCATAGGCCTGAGTAGGATGAAGACAGGGAGCAAGTTTTAATAAATCTGACAATATCTCAATTGACTAAATGTAGTAACTAACTAAATGTACTAACTAAATGTAGGCCTGAAGGAATTGAAGACATAATGATTTTCAGTTGGAGCATTGGACAGTTCTGAAGTTTTTTTTATTACAACACAGAAAACAAGAGGATTGGTGTGTCAGAGGATAGAGGTCCTTTAATAAAAGATAAGAAAAGTGATTTTACTTAAACTTGGATGGAAAGCAAGCAGGAGAAACATGGAAGTTGAAGATAAAGAAAAAAATAAGGCTAAATGATAGAATGAGGTCACTTTTCCCCCCAGAATTTAATGAGGTAGAACAGCTTTCAGTATGAGGATATCTTTTCCACTGTGGGATAGGGAAGGAAATGAGAGTGTTTTCTGTTGATGTGTTGTTTTTTTGTGTGTGCCTCCATTTTTTTTTATTATACTTCTAAAATGTAGTACATTTTATAGATATTAATTGCTTATGAAACTGATTACTCAAAACGCTGATGATTAGAAATGAAATCAGGGTTAGAGGATGCTAGGTCTTATGTCTAGGTGGCTACCCAAACCCTCATGCGCTCGTAGATAGGACTTTGGGGAAGTGGCTAGATCTAAGGTATGTGAATGTGGATTAATGGTGTGAGATAGCTGAACTGGTTTAACATACTTGTGAGGCTTTATATGGAAGTCCCACTCTGGGTGGGGTGGCACCGACCAATAAGCCTATAGCCTAGATGGAATTTATAGGAAGAAAGGCACATTCCTGTGGCTTGCTGCTTTCTGCCTGCCTGTCATAGACTATTTCTCCTCTCTCAAACTGCCTTGTCCTACAGCCACCAGAGTATAAACTGAAACTTCTACAAATTCAGAGGCAAAAATAAACCTTTCTTACTTTAACTCTGAGTGTCAGGTATTTTGTCTTAGTGATGAGAAAGTAACCAAGATAGAGTGCTAGGTGGTCCTTGAGGATATTTTGTTCATGTTGTAAAGAAAAAAACCAGTGGAGCCAAATGAATGCTGGGATACAACCGTATGCCATCAGCACCACTAGGGATTGGCTATTTGTAACTCTAAGACTCATGGTTTCTTTTGGGAGTTTTAGCTTCTAAATACTCTTTCCACCTTTTTCTAATAATATCATATTTCCTCAGAATGTTAATTAGTTTGTCTTTAACTCACTCAGCTGCAAGTTGCCTAAGCTTGCTTTTCTCTTAATATCTTTGTAGCAAATTTTATCATATTGTCTCAGATTTTTGCCTTTTCATGATTTACTCTTAATATTTCAGTCCTTGCTGCTCGGTCCTTCTCTTATAAATTTATCTTGAAGTTTCAGAAGCTCCTCATTAACTATAACAATATGTTATTATTCAATCCCAGTAAGGCTGATACTAATTAGTTTCACATGAGTTCAAAGGATGATCAGCCTGCAGAATTTGGTCTGATCTAGAAACTGTTGTCTTAGCAGTAATCCATCTAATATGGTGTGTATCTTTATAGGTAGATCCTTTCATTTACTCCTGCAGTGTTCTGAGAATCTGTTAGCATTTGATGCACATCGCAGTGCTTATTCTATAAGTGTATCATTCATAGTTCTCCAAAGACACAAAATAGGACAGAGTTTTGGGATATATAGAGAGAATATTTATATATAGAAAAAAAAACCTATATAGCTATATAAGGAATGTATACTGCAGGCCTAAACATAGAAAGTTATTATAAGGTATTGGCTTGCCAGACTATGGGGCTCCAAAATGAACATTCTGCCATCTGCATTCTGAAAACCCAGGAATACTAATGGTAAGAGTTAAAGAGGATAAGGAGTGGGAAGCTAATGATCAGTATTTCATTCTGTGTCCAAAGGCCTGTCATCCAGGAGCAAAGAAGATAGAAGATCCATGTCCCAGTTCAACTAGTCTGTCAAAGCACCAATTTAGACCTCCTCAGACGTTCTAATGTTGTGTAGGTTCTGACTACACTTGATGATGCTCAGGCACATTAGGGAAGGTCAATGACTTTACTCCTCCCACCAAATTTCGGAGTAATCTGTTCTAGAAATACCTTACCAGACACATACCATCTGTCTAACATCTCATGGCCTACACAGGTTGACACATCACATACAGCTATCACATTCAGAATGATATTCAGCTATCACATACAGAAATGGCCATTATTATAGAATTTATTATAGAAAATTATAGAAAAGAGCCAAGAAGATAAAACAACCAGTTTACTGCGACTCACCATCTTGCCCTATAAAGTGAACAGAAACTTCATTTGTTACCAGATGGAGGACAAGAAATTAAAGGAAAATACTTTAAGAGAGGTGTTATGCTGTAATAAATTTAAAGCTGCATTGTCCCAAACTGAGATAGCCAGTTTTACATCTGCAACTCAAACCCACAAACTTTGGCAACAGAGGAACAGCTGGATATAGATGTCTAGGGTCATGTATTCAGTAGACAGACACAGGCATAAGGTTCCACCAAGTGTATTCTCACATCAATGGTAGCAAATGAGGGAGGACAGAGTCGGCAAGAATGATGGCCGCCTGACAAGTTTGTGACCCAATACACAATGTTAAAGGCCTTTCATAAACCCAACTGGGAGACACCTTGAAGAACAGAAATTCTGATGGAAAGGCCAAAGAGGGACCAAACTAAGAAAGTATAATCATTTAAGATGCATGATTTATATAGCAGTCTGATGAGCCCCACATATTGAACTGAAAAATTAATAGACATGTAATTACTCTGTTTAAGTAATGACTGAAGTCAATGCTTATAACTCTCCTAAAAATATTAACTGATAGTATTGAGGGGAAAACTCTAAGATATAACTAAAATTTGATCGAAATACTTTCTTTTCTACACATTTATTGCCTTTTGGCAACCTGGTCCTTTGAGTTTAATTTCCAAAGCTGACTCAACATAGCAGCACATAAAGAATTGATTTGAAAGAGAAAGCAGCTCCTGAAGAACCCAGCTACCAGAGTGGCCTTTGATCAGCAGTTGTTTATGTGGCATTTACTCTTGGAGTTCCTGCAGTTGCTATATGAACACCTGAAGAGTAAAATAAAGCTCTACACCCACTCTGTTCACTACTCTATACTCTCCCTTTAGGCAGAAGTATAATCATTAAAACCCAATACTCTGGTCTCACTGTTCTTAGCCACTGGTTTCCAGAATGCAAGCAAAGAAAAGATGAATCTTGATATAAACAAAATCTCCAGAGTAACAAACACCATAAAATAAATATTGACTCATACAATTCATAGACTATTGTAGGCTAGAATCTCATTCCCAATATGTTTTAAAGCAGCACTTTCTGGACTAAGGCCATCCACATTGTTTCAATAAAGATCCCCCAGTCTTTATTGCCACAGACTACTTGACCTTAAGCAAGGAGGTGCATATCAGCCTCCTTGTTTTTTATTTTTGTTTTGTTTTGTTTTGTTTTGTATTTTTAGGGGAGGGTCTACAGGGTATTCAGGGTCTCACTACTAGATCGGACTAGTAATGATCCACCTGTTTACAGCCTCCCAGGAGCTGGGATTACAGGCTCACACCACCACGTCCAGTCTCAATTGCAGTCTCAGCACACCCAGGGGTGAGGGTAGCACAGCAGGCCAAGGGATCAAACCCCAGGCCCCTGCGCCTGCTTGCGGGGCTTTAATCCATTGAGCTATTTGGCCAGCCCTAGCCTCCTAGTTTGCAAGAACAGATATAATTATGGTGTACATTTCATCTGCATTCTAGAAATTTTAAAGGAATTAATATCTGTAAGGTGTTTTTATATAGGCAGTGTTAGATACTTATTCATTAAATGAAAAAAGACATATATTTCTCCTGAAGATTAAATAACAAAATCTATTTAAAAGTCTTAGCCTAGTGCCTTGGTTATTTTAAAAAATAATTAGAAGCTCTTTGTTCATGATAATAATAATTAGCAAATATTTGGTCATTCCCAAAATATCTCGAGAGCAAGAATACGCCAAGAGTATGATTTAAGTGCAAGACTTAAGTGAAATCTAAGAGAACACCCAGTCTCTACATTACAAGTCTAGTTATAATTGAATAGAAGTGACAGTAGGAGCAATCAAATTAAGCAAGTATACAAGTATGGGAAAAGCTGCTCAGTAGCAGCCACACAAAAATGGCCTATAAAGCCTTAGAGCACATGTATGGGGCTTGCATGAGGTTTGGGGGGAAGTTGCCAGGAATCCTTCTGTAAATGGCTACCAGTAAAGCTGAGAGAGCAGAAATGTGAAAAGGAGTAAATTATGAAAAAGGAGGGAACCTTTCTGGAGAGAGGGAAGAGACTGTTGGTTGACCCAGTCTAAGATGGACTAGCACGCCTTGCAGGGGGTACAGCAGGGAGCAGGCCTACAAGGAAGGCAGACACTGTGTGATAAGATGGAGACGGAGGCAGCGTCCATACCACCCAAGGCTGCTTGCACCACAGGAGGATTTGAGAGTATTGAAAAGTAAAGTGATCTGATGCAACCGCATCGAAGACAGCGATGTGCAATACACAAACCATGGCTGAAGACCTCTCGTCTTGTTCTTCTAAATATGTACCGTGTCTAATGTCATATCAATTATTACTATACACACTTTAAAATACATTAAAAAATAAGGACAAGTAAAAATTAAGGTTTATTGAAAGCAAACAGTAATGTTTAATTATTTGACCAGTTTTTCATACCTATAACTGTTAATCTGAGCAACAGATTTGATAATAAAATTACGTAATATAATGACCACTGTTAATTTTATTCTTGCTTTGAAATTCTGTAGCATATGTATCATTGTATGTTACTCTGTCTGTCTTTGATTTTGCTATGTTTTTGCTCTTATTTTTGTTTTGACTCTTTTAAAGTAAAAAGAAAGTAATTCATTGAAGAGACTTAAACAAAAGGCAAAATGGGGTTTAAATCATCACTGATTGGAGAACAACAGAATGCTAGGCCTCACCTTGTAGCTTTTTATTCCATAGGTCTAGATTGGGGAATAGGAAAATTTATATCTTTCACAGGATTCCAGGTTGTGGTGTAGACATGAAAAAAGAAGGAATCCCTTGCCTGGATGTTATGAAGGGTTATAGCTGATTCCCTGTTAATCAAAAGGTTAACAGGAGAAAAGAACAAGTTTATTTGATTATAACTTTCCATGATGCAGAAACTTACAGAATGAAAATACCAGGCCTAAGGTAAAAGATCCATTTTGTTTTTAGGTTAGATGAGATCTATGATAACCTAAGCTAACAGGCTGAATGGGAATCCTGAAATGCTGGTCCACTCTAATAGTCCCTGTGTACAGTGCTCCACGTGCGGTGCAGGAACCCCTCTGAGTGGGTTTCTTGTGATCTAGTATGAAACAAGGTTGGTTGGAGAATTCCTTTGTGGTCAGGTCCAAAGCAGATTGGATTGTTAGTGTATGCTTTATAGCTTACTTCAGAGAAAAACAAGTCTAGTTCTATTACTTGCTTTGGGAAAGAGGAATTCTAGCTTCTATGGCTTGCCTTCAGGGAAGGAAGGTGGCTAAGGAAACAGGAGGTCACAGAAAGATTTACTTGTAAGATTTTTACTTTGGCATATTGTTTTCTGAGCCCCAACAATGCTGCTGCTAATTCCGCTGGCCTGTGCACAGGGAACAAATTGAAAGGACCAAAATTTGGTACCAGGTGGCCTGTGTGGAAAGTAAAGTCAGTATTTCTTATGAGAGATGATACATAGGTGACCTAGGGAAGTAGAGAAGTCGAGTAAGGAACACTTAGAAGACAAAATTGCAGGATTTAGTACGAGGGTAGGAATGGATATTAAAGGACAGGGAGATTTGCAAAAGAATCCAGTGGGTTAATTACTCTAGCTTGTCATTTGGAATAGAAAAAATAGTAATAGGTCAGTCCAAAATGAGAGTCGTGATTTGTACATGTGTGTGTGCATGTGTGCGTGTGTGTGTGTGTGTTGGTGTTTCATTTGATTCTGCTTGACTGGATGCTGTGAGCTAAAACCTGACAATGCCACAGCGAGGGCTGGTGCTCACGGCTGGTGCTCACAGCCAAGCTTTAAAAGGCTGCCAGCCCCTTAGGGGAACCAGAAAGCACGCTGTAGGAGAAGGGCATGAAAGCACCGCCTGGCTCTTTCTGCAGTGTGAGCCAGATCACATTTGGGCTCAGTGTCAGACTGGATCGTGCTAGCTGAGCCGAAGCTGGTAAACAGGGCTCCTAAGTGAATAAAAACAGCGATTAGGAACTAGTGACTCAATAGAGGAGAGAGCACACAGATGAAAGATCAAACTAAAGGAGGTTAATCCTTGAGCTGAAAAAGAAAATTTCAAAGAAATAAAGGTAGAAAGAGACCCCAAAAGAAGAAATTACAGTGCAGAGAAAAAGTGGCAGCTGTATTTCTCTCCCCATTAGAGGCAAATATCAGAGGCAAAAGGAAAGGTTTTTAACAAAACCACTCATTAGGCTTTGATGAAGCTACTTCCAAAATAAGTCAGGGAGTGGGTGGCATGTGCTGAAGAGTCTCCAGAGGAAAATAAAAGTGTCTGTGATCCAATGGATAGAGTTTGGTGTCAGTGTCCCTAGGGTTTGAGGAAACAAAACAAAGGTTAAATCCTAGGAAACTAAGAGACTATACTGAATTGGTGACATTTGATAAAGGCCCACAAACAAAACTTTGATAGTTTTTCAGGAATCAACAAGTATCTACTTGCCAAAACGCAAATGGCATTTCTCACAAGACTGCAGGCATTAGGCTTAAAATGTAATGGAGGGAATTGTGGGAACTAAGAATAGCAAAGGCCACAAGGAAGCTCAAGAGAATTTAAAGTTTCAGGGTAATCTTTGAAAATGAGATGATGCATATGCAGTTTCACAGTACACGATGCCGCATACCATGGCAGATAGTAGTTAAAGTACAGAACTTTTGTTTTAAATATACTAAGTGTTCTTAGCATAAAAACCGTAAGGAAGAATAAAATCAAGTTTGAATAAATATATGCAGAAAATCAAAGCAAGAGAAAAACCAATTGAAAACAAAAAACTAAGGCAATTTAAGACATTTTTTAAGAAATGCAGTGCTCAGAAAGCTTTTCAGAATCCTTGATTACCATGATGCTACTAATACACAATAATTACGTGGACAGCAAGTTACTCTCCCAGCCTGAGCCTACGTAAACAGTTTGCTAACAGGTCCATTTAAAAAAATATTTTCCAGTTTAGCAAAACCACTAATTAATTGTATTTTTAGTTGATTCAGGGTAATGATTAATAAAAATGAGGCTACTTAATGATATTTTGAGAATTTATATACTAAAAATATTTTCTTTTCATCCAGACACTCCTACATTTATTTTGAAGGCCTCAAATTAACTTCTTTGGGTCTTAAAGGGGAGGAAACAAAGGAGAGGAAAATACCAATTAGATTTTTCTGTTTGTGATGAATGTTTTATTTCCTTGTTTCATGCAACAAAATGAGGTATAATTGATACAAGCAAAGATGAAAGCTGTAGAAGGTAATAGAGTAGCTCTTGGAACTGAACAAAAACCTAGAAAACCAAGCCAATGGTTGACTGGAATCGGTATCAGATTCCTGGAACCATTTCAGAAATTACATATCTTTGTCTCAGGGAAGCCCACTGTGATCCATCAGTTACAAATTTTTTTAGAGCTGACTTTCTGCTTAAATTTCAGTACCCCAGAGAAAGTCTAAATAGTGTGACTCATGCTCAACATTGGTTAGGAGTACACAAATAGTACCCAGAGAAGAGAAGTAAAACCAGGCTGCTGTTATCAGAAACAAGGAGACCAGTACAACAGTTAGAAGCAACAAACATGTGCTATGTAACACTTTGAGTACAATGTACTTACACTGTCATTTTTTTCAACGATGCTTCCACAAACTCTTAGACGATTCTGTATATGTCTAGTTTAAATTTTCTCAGACATTATGAATAATGAGTTATATCTTAAATGTATAGATTTTTATGTATGAGTATTTACATTAAAATTAAATCTAAGACTATTCTAAAAGTTTTATCTAAGACCACTAATTCTTAATTTTTATTTATTTTTAATGTATTTAATGCAGGGTCTATAGGGTCTCACTACACAGATCAGACTCCTAGTGATCCTCCTATTTTCAGCCTTGCAAACACTGGGATTACGGGCGCGCGCCACCACACCCAGTCTCATTTGCTGTCTCAGCATGCCCCAGGGGCAAGGCCAGCATAGCAGGCAAAGGATCAAACCCCTGTCCCCTCTGTCTGCCTAAGCAGGTGCTATAATCTGCTGAGCTATCTGGCCGACACTCTTGATTCTTAAGTTTTAAGGAGTAGAGCATAACAGCAAACATATGATGCTTACTATTTTAGAAAGAGTAAGTCAAGTTTGTAAGTACAATCATTTTTTAAAAAATCTAACTTTAGTCCACTTATCAATTTATTCATGATTTATTTCTGGTCACTGGTATTGGTATGAGCTGATCATCGTAATGCCTTTGCCACATATTTTAAAAAGATAAAAGTACTAAACTATTAGCTGTGGTTTGATCATGTACCACTCACGGTTTGATCTGTACCCTAAGTATACTGAATCATAATTGTCAAATAAGTGACACAGAACTTCCAGAGACAAGGCAAAACTCTGAGCTGCTAACAATAGAATAAATCTCATCCAATTGTACATTGTGCTTAGTAAGATTTGAAAATTAGGTTGAAGCAATAAGTAATAGTTGTTACTTATAAATAAGCCCTCAGGTAATGAGTTATAAGCCAGAAGTCTGCTACTGTGATTCTTACAGTTTTAGTTAAGTTTTGACTTTATAGTATATTCTTCTCTCTTTTCTTTCATTTAAAGCAAGGTCCATCTTTTCCATTCTCACACACATAAAAATAGTACTTCCAATGAAATGACTACTCCTCAGCAGTGCCTCCGCTCCCATTAGTCTCCTTAGGACCTTGATATGGGCATACGGTTCTCTTAACCCATTTTCCATTTAAAGCACACTTCCATTCCTTAACATTCAGAAATGCAGTATTAAAAGTGGAACCAAAAGGACTGACCTGATAGCTCAGCAGACTAAAGTGCCTGCTTACTCAGGCACAGGGACCGGGTTCAATCCCAAGCGTGCTGTGCTGGCACCGCCCCTGGGGCACACTAAGATGATAGTGACTGAGACTGGGCTTAGCAGTGTACACCTGTAAATCCCAGCACTTGGGATGCTGAAAACAGGAGGATCACTACAAGTCCAATCTGTGTAATGAGACCCTGTACTAAACTACATTTTAAAAAAAAATATAGGTGGAACCAGTCTCTTAATGGGAAACTAAATAATTTCTATATCAAGTCTTGTCAAGAAGTATTTTTCTAAAGATTATATTATTTCTAATACTAAGGATATTATCTGGTAGTGTTTGAAGCAATTAAAATATAATTGTGCCCAGAGTGGTGTCACATGCCTGTAATCCCAGCACTTGGGAGGCTGAGGCAGGAGAATAACTGTGAGTCCATGGCCAGTCTGGGCTACAAAGTGAGCTCAAGGCCAGACTAAATTCTGCGCTAAAAACAAAAACAAACCTTGAAAGAGTTTGGCCTAATTACAATTGCAATTTCCTTTATACTATCAATTTATTGCTATTGAAGGTGGACACTTTAGCAATGCTGCCGAGAGTGTTTTCAAAATAGTTTGACAGATTAATAATGCACAATCTTTTGGGTTCCTCACCAAATTTTAGTTGTGAGGAATGGGGACCAAGTCCCTGTCAAGATGCAATTTAGCTCTAGGAAGCAAGCTTCTCTGACAATTTCGGTTCAAAGCATGACCAACTTAGTAACTGTCCCTATTGCTTAATGATCAACTTCACCGGCAGTGAGAAGTTGAAAGCAAAGAGTATATAGAGCAAACAAATAATCCACAACTTCCCTGAAGCACAAAAGCTGAAAAAATGCAGTGCAAGTTAAGATTAACTGTAGCAACTGAATTGACTTGGGAGCCAACCAAGAGATTAGTAAATCTCACTTCTGGGTATATCTGGCTGGTCA
Organism: Tympanoctomys barrerae; assembly: GCA_002564285.1. Taxonomy (NCBI): domain Eukaryota; kingdom Metazoa; phylum Chordata; class Mammalia; order Rodentia; family Octodontidae; genus Tympanoctomys; species Tympanoctomys barrerae. Next base: position 40,059 of record NDGN011528617.1, read on the forward strand.
TGGACATGTGACTTCCAGGTGTCTATTTGGCACCTGGCTCCCTCTTCTATTGTGGTTTCCCATGCTTGGTTTCTCTCCAGCCTCTTCACCAACTAGGAAGGGAGTGTCCTGGCACTATGGGCCATACTCAACACCTTCAGTGTGGGGGTGTTGGTTCTTGAGTCCCAGTAATACAGTAGAAAGAAGAGTTTAACAGTATTCTCTACTCAAAGCCCTGTCTTTCCTCATTTGGAAAAAAAAGTTAAAAAGCAATTGGCCTAACATGTACTAGATAGGTGACACCTTTGAGACAACGACAAAGATGCAAAACTAGACTCTGCTCGTCTACTTGCAGCAATACTTCTAAGTCAATTTCGGTAGCAGTTTTTCCAGGGAGGAATGTGTGTCAGGTGGACAGGAAGGCAAGTGAGTACATCTTTCATTCACATTTGGTTCTTTTTTGTTGTTGTTTTTATATATAGTTACTTAGAAGAGTATTTTTCTCACAGTTTAGACTAAATCAACCATCTGTACAGTGTATACAGTATTTATTAAGCAACAACTATCTTGATGGCAGGGATAGTAGAGGGAAGGAAACAGACTGTCTTGGGAAGCTTGAATTCTGCTATTGCCAAGATAATTGTACTTTCTGTCCCCAGCCAGCAGAATCAGTTGTCATAAAACATATTTGTAAGATGCCCAGAGGCAGGACCCAAAGGATTATAGTTTTACAATATGTTCTATCGATTACTTATTGTATCACTTTAGGCAGTTGCTTAAACATTTTGGACTTTATTTCTTCATTAAGAAAACAGCAACCTAATATGAGTTAACTGTATAGCTTCTTTGTGTCAAAGTGTGTGTGTGTGTGTGCATGTGTGTGTGTATGTGTGTGTGTGTACGTGCATGCACGCATGCGTGAAGGAGTTGTGAATGTAATGCTCAGATCACTGCCTGGCAATAATGACTACCACATAAGTGTCAAGTATTGTTCTTGTTAAGAAAAATTGATCTAAATTGAATTCATAGATACATGCTTTACTTATTTTAGAGGAAAACATTGATGCTATAGAAATAAAAAAAAGTTGGAGGTACCTACTGTGAGTCATTTCTTGATCTTTGTATTACTTATTCAAAGAAAATTGTAGAAGAAAAGGAAAGTATAACTCAGTGGTTTCCCTGTTCTTTATATCTCTGTCTCCAGTATGTACATCTGTAAAGGTGTGATAAAACAATTTTCTTTTATTTTCGAAGCATCTTTATGATGATTAAGGAAATGATGTGTGCAGCATTTGATACCAGCCCTGACTAAGAGTAACCATTTGTTAAATGGTGACTGCTACTGTTGTAACCCGATTACACTGACTCAACATCAGTTAGGTGGGATATTTAAAGAATTAAATTTGGAAATAGTTTAGCATTGGTTTTACCTAGCTGTTTTTCAGCTTTTTTGTATGTTGTGGTTTTTTTTGGTCTACAGAGTTTACAGGGTCTCACTGTGTAGATTGGACTCATAGTATTCTTCCTGCTTACAGTCTCTCAAGTGCTGGGATTACAGGCCTGCACCACCACACCCAGTCTCAATCGCCATCTCAGTGTGCCCCAGGGATGGGGCTGGCATGGCAGGCCTGGGGATTGAACTCCTGGCCCCTGCATCTGCCTAAGCAGGAGCTTTAATCCACTGCATACATTCAGTTTTAATGGAATGACAATTTTAAATCATGTTATTATTTAGCTAGATTCTGTTATTGCATTTTAACTCCAAAAGGCTTTATTGACATTTTTAATCAGAAAATCTGTATAAGCCATTAAATTTCAGTCTTACAGAAAGAAAAGGATAGGTTTAGAAAGTGTAGTTATATTTGTTCCAACTTTATAAACAACTAGTTGGCAAAAAAACTCTCAATTCATAATAAATATTAATGCAGTGCCAATAAAAAAAAGATTATTACAATAAATGCATTTTGTCTTTTGGAGTTCAGGCTGGTCTTACACACACTTTGTAGCCCAGACTGGCCTCGAATTCACAGTCATCCTCCTGCCTCAGCCTCCGTAATGCTGAGATTGGGGGTGTGTGCCACCAATAAATTTTATCAGTCTGCAACTTCTGTTATGAAAAGAATTGAGAGATTTTTCAACTACCTGGCTACTGTAGTAGAAAAAATTATAACTAACCATCCTCAATCTATCATCTATCACATTTTGATACATTTTCAATCTGTTTATGGATCGTGTTTCTATCTTAATGTCTTTTTTTTTAAATTGAAATTGCCTCTCTAAAAAACTCTATCTTGTTTTGGAAGCATTGTAATTGGCTTGATAAAATGAGCTAACCTTCTTTCCTTATTTTTCTATTTTCTGAAATGATGTTCCATATTTTTAAAAAGGTAGGGTGATATTCCCTGTTCATTGAATTACTGAATATCATCTCTGCAGAAATATCTAGATATAGTGTCTATTTATAGTTGTCATTGATAAATTCAGTTTCTGTAACTTAAATTGCTGGGTTATTTCTTGTGCCAATATTGGTATTTCTACATTGGCACCAAAAAACTACCAAAATTTCATCAAATCTTTTAAATCTTTTAGCATAAAATTATTCAAAATAGACACATAATTTTAATCTGTGTTAAATCAGTAACTGTTTACCCTTTTTGATATTTAATTTGAATCTCTTTTCTTTCTTAATTGATGTTTTCAAAATTTGTGACATTAGTACTCCTTTCTGCTCTCAATTTCAGTTATTTCTACACTTAAATTAATTTATCTCCTTTTTATTTCTTTAGCTCTGTACCATTGTTTTTGTTTAGTGAAACTTTGGATTCATGTCAAGATTTGCTACTCAGAAAATAGATGTTTTAAGAATAATTACAGAGAAAAAAAAGAGTTTTAAATGTGCCCTTATTTATTTTGTATTTTTGTATTTTTTGGCAGAACCAGAGATTGAACTCAGGCCCTTGTGCTTGCCAGGAAATCACTTGTTCTGAACCGTTAGGGCCAGGGATTTAGCTCAGCAGCACAGCACCTGCTTGCCAAACGTGAGGTCATGAGTTCAATTCCCAGTACCAAAAAATAAAAAGTGTACATAAGTTTAAATAAGTAAATGAAAGGCAATTTCTCTCTTTTTCTGAATATTAAGCAGATAATATTCTATCATATATATATAT
>NDGN011528624.1:1302-17267 GCA_002564285.1 Tympanoctomys barrerae
CACACACACACTCTCTCTCTCTCTCTCTCTCTCTCTCTCTCTCTCTCTCTCTCTCTCTCTCTTCCAGCTCCCACAACTGGTGCTGTGATGAAAGGCTTTCCATTTTCCAAGCTTATTATCATAAGTTTTCAGATCAAATCTCAGGACTCCATGGGAAATTAAGGATTTAGGCATATATTTTGATTTTAAGAGAATGCACATGTTTCTTATCTCTATTTTTTATGAGTGTATTGATCCATGTTCTGTGGATATAACAAAATACCCAAGGCTAAGTCACTTTATGAAGGTTTATTTAGTTCCTAGTTCTAAAGATTCATGCTTTCTATATCAGTCTGTTCTTTATAATAGCATACTAGTCAGGGGTCCCAGAAAAACTGCTTTCCAAGGAAATCAACCCCAGTGATCCCCACCACCAACTGTGCTCCTCCTCTTAAAGGCTTACTAGCTCCCAGTATCATCATATTGAGGACTAAGCTCCCAATGATGAATGTGGGAGTCACACTGATGCTGTTTCTGACCGAAGCAGGGAGTCTGAAGTCCAGGGTAACAAGAGCACAGTGAGGCTGCTGAAAACTTTCTGCCGATTAGAGCATGGCAAGCTGGGTTTTCCCAAGGAGACTCGCACTGCATTTCCAGCCCCATAGTGCTCTTCTGCAAGATGTTCTTGACACCTCAGTCCCAGTAAGAGAAGAAGCTGATTTTTCCAGCTCCCACACAGTGATTTGACCCTGGAGTAGCTCTGAGCAAATACCACAGGAAGTTGTGCTCAGTCCTGAGGGGGACCTAAGTTTCTAAAAGTTCCCACCTTACAGCCTGCTCAAGGCCAGTGGTCACAAAGGAAATGTCACTGTTCTGAGTTAATCAAGCAGCGAGGCAATCAAGGAGTAGAAAGGGGCTCTGGAATGCACCATCCACAGAGGAGTGAGGAGCAAGGTCCTGGACACACAGATGGAGAGGCTCTGTTACAAGTGGCTCTGCTTTGGTCCCCAGCACTTTAGCTAAGAAATTCCCAATTTGTCATACTTACACACTAGGATTTCAGATGGTTTATTATACAATAATACAGAACTGGTGCACATGCACAATTTTTTAAATCACATTTTGAAGTCTGTGATGATTAGGGTCCAAACTCTCCCCAAAGGCTCATTCTGCTGAAGGCTTGCAGGCTTGCATCCTGATGCGCTCTGGGCAGTGACTGGCCCATCAGGGTGCTAACATCAACAAAGGGTGGATCTGCTGGTGAGTGGAGTTCAATGGGCTTTGGGGAGATGTGGCCCCATGGAAGGGAACAGATAAGGCGTCCAGGACCATGGGACCTGCGTCTTGGCTCCAGCTCATCTCTCTGACTCCTTCCCTCAGGGTAGAGCTGGGGAGGAGCTTCCTGCTGACAAGAAGCAAGCGGCTTCTGCCCACCATACCACCTGCCACTGATGTTCTTCCCTCACCACACACCTAAAGCAATGGGGCTGGCTGACCATAGACTAAAATCTCTGAAGTTATGAGCTGAGATAAACCTTCCTCCTCTCAGCTGTGACTCTCAGGCTGCTCAGCACAGCAACAGAATGCTGACACAGGGCTGCCGGGAAGAGCTGCCCTATCTGTGCCATGCCAAGCACTGGACGGAGTTTGATTCCAGCCCACATTCTGCTCACCAGCTCCCCGTTAGGACTGCACTTGCTCGGCAGGACACACCAAGAGGTCTTTGTTCCACTCCTTGAACATCCCAGACAAACAGTGGCACAGGCCAGATCTGGGAGCATCACTCCTGGTGATTTAAAGAGTTTGGTGGAAAATGGGATTTCATCCCTGGTGACCTTGCTGGACTTGCCAGCTTTATCTGATCCTTTCTTCCCTTGTGCCCTGATGCAACCCCCCACATCAAGGCTGCTGCTCTTCCTTATCTCCGCAGGCCTTGCCAGGAAACCGACTGCCAGAGGGGCCTGCCCCAAGCCCAAGTCCTGCTTAGTGCTGGGCCATCGCCGCTGAACCAGTCAGCTGGGTCTGCTCCCTGTCACCGCCCAACGAAGTCTGGCAGCTGTGCTCATTCGGAATCCATTATGATGGGTTTTTCTTCCAAGGCACTTGTATGAGAGCTGAATATTAATAAGCCTCTAATATAAAGGACAGACTCTGCCGCCTTAGAGCTGGACAGTGGCTCTGTGAGAATAGTTCTGTGCACTGTCCTCCTCCCCAACTCTACTTGGACTATTTCTATATTTTATGGGGTGACTACAGATTCACCAGACCATGTTGGGACAAATCTCACAGTATATCCAAGTCCTTTAGCAAAATCCACAGAAATTGGGATGACACTGGCTGAAGTTACTTCTGTCTCCTGAAAAAGAGTAGGACAGGGACTGGCTACAGCTTTTGCATCTGAACCTCTCCTAAAGAGATTTGAGTCTGTCCACCCAGCCCAAGAGACACCTGGACATCTTCCTGGTCTTCCTTGGAAAAGTAAATATACTCAGCCAAGGCTTTAAAGCCAGAAAAGAGCTGTACTCAACTCCAGCCCCTGCCGCTTCCTACCTCTGTGACTCTGAGCGAAGAGTCTAACTTTTGCCTCCTTACCTATCAATGGAAGCAGTAACATCTCCCAGCAAACCATGAGGGACTGAACAAGACAATGTCAAGGAGGCTCCAGATCCTACATATCTTCTGAAGAAACCTTTATTAAAAGGGCTTACTAGGTCAGCTGTGGCGTCTTACGCTTACAATCCCAGCGCTCTGGAAGGCTGAGGAAGCAGCATCCAAAGTTCAAGCCCAACCTGGGCAATTTAGCAACTTACCAAGACTCTACTTCAAAATTTTAAAAATAGCTGGAAATGTAACCTAATGGTATTGTACCTTCATGATCAACCCCCAGTACTGCCAAAAGGGGTCAAAAGTTATAGATTTATGCTATGGCATAATGGAAGAAAACAGGCTCTCTTAATGCCATGATTTTATAGGTATTATAGTTTTGGTTCAGGCTAAATAAAATTTAAGATGTAAAGAAAAATATTAAATAAGCATTGCTGGGAAATAGTTAAGCAGATGCTGTAGAAACGTGGTTCCACCCCACTGCCTGACACCCACTAGAAGGTACGGACTCCTCCACCATCAAGCGCACAGCAGGTGTTACACAAGTGTTTCTTTCTCCTGTGACATCAGCCTCCACCCTTGAGTTTGACCCCAGCTCCCTAGAGTGTGGCCAAGGTCTTGAGGTTGCAGGCGCTCTCTGCAACCTCAGACAATCTCTGCAGTGCCCACAACATCTTTGCTCAAGGGGGTGAGGAGGAGGAGGAGGAGGAGGAGGAGGAGCTGCCGGCAGCTTTCCAGGTCATGATTTCCCTTTAAGCACCTCGTAAACAGCAGGGCTGCCCTTCCTCTGTCAAATTTTATTCTAGGCTTGCAGTTCCCAAACCTTCCCCGGCCAGAGGCTGCCCCGTCTCTATGTGTTTGCAACCCACAGACACCTGATGAGATTTAGATGCACAGCGGCGTGGAAGCAAAGAGGGGTGCTCATTAGCGTCCTCTTTATGTACTTTAAGAGTCAAGACACAGTTTCTCCAGACTCATCAATTACGGAGGACACCGGGCAGCTCCTCCACATGCTGGCTGACTCCAGGCGGCTGAGGCTAAATGAGCGGAGCTTTAGTGCCCATCTTAGGCCCTTCATGGAGAATTCTTGCTTGATCTTCCAAGTACCAACATTTCTAAAATTTCTGTTCCCAGGCAGCAAAGTTCACATTTCAATGCAGGGCCCCTGTCTGTATTTCAGAGAAGCCTTTTCTTGTTTGTTCACAGGAAACGCATCCACAGGGTCCCCAGCCTACCCCAATGCCCTTCTAGTCAACCTGCCAAACTCATTCCTCCTTCTACATGGAGCTGCTTTTCTTTCCGCAGCTCAGCCAAGGGAGTTGCTGCTTCACGTCTTCGTCCTCAGTGGTCCACGGTGCCCTTCCTGCTCCTTCTTTACCCACGGGACCTAATGGCACCCTTCAGACTCGGCCTGGATGCAACGCCTCCCCAGGAGCCTCCCCTGCGCTGCTGGGCATCTTCCTACCTCGCTCAGCTGTGCTCTCCCAGACTGCTGCCCGACCTGGGTGTGCACTTGGCTGTGAACTCCGTCCCGATGCTCCACACGAGGCAGGGAGCAGTGGCCGCTGGAGCTGCACAAGCGCCAGCACCCACCCGGGTAATCAGGTTCAAGGAGGTGACCTAGCGCCATGCCTGGATGTCACACTGAGCAAGAAGGAAAGACAAGTCCCTGCCCCTGCGGGCTTTCTATTCAAGACTGCGGTGTGTTTAGAAAACATGGAAAATGTTCATATTTTCAAAAATTTGCTACAGTACGTGACAGTGCCATCCCTCCCCCCAAAAATGCTGCCTCCCAACTTTGAACACACTTATCCCACTTTCTTCCAGGACTGCGTCAAAAGGCAGCAAGAATAATGGGGTAAGTGTGTTTGAAGTAAAGGGGCGTGTTTTGATTCTGTTTTTTTTTTTTTTTTTTTTTTTGGCAGAACCAGGGATTGAACTCAGGCTCCTGCACTTGCCAGGCAAGCACTTATTCCACTGAGCCATCTCCCCGGCCTCTAAGGGGCGTGTTTTGAGAAGCATTAATGGCAATGTGCCTCTCACTGTAGTAACTGTGACAAATACAGGCATTCAACATATATTTTGATTGCATGGCCTAGAAGGGGACAAAGTGCATGTACAAATTATCATTGAAAATGGTGATAAATGTCATGACAACAATCAAACAAGATAATGGCATACAGCAAGGACTGGCAAACAATAGCCAAGGGGCCAACGCTCCAGAGTACCACCTGCCTTTTGGGAAATAAAGTTTTATAAAAAGCAGCTACAAACATTTATTTCCATGTTGTTTTGAACTACTTTTAAGCAACAATGGCAGCTGCAACAGAGACCATTTGCAGACTCATGGCATAGAGAGCGAGAGGACTTCAGGGTGTACACAGGGAGCTACCTTCAGAAATGATATTTAAGTGAAAATGAAAATGTTCAAAGATGATGTTAGCCAAACAGGAATCTGGGGAAAGGAGTTCCAGACAAAAGAACTCAAGCACAAAGTCCCTCAGGCAGGATTAGGCTGAGCATATTCTAAAGACAGAGAGAAGGCCTGTATGGTTTGGGCATAATTTCGTAGCAAAAGGTATAAATCAAGGCACCACAGTAGGCAGAACACCATGAGCTTTTTGCTTAAACTGGTGAGTCATTGTGAAAGTCAGTTGAAGTGTCTAGTTTTGGCAACAAGTAGTGACATCATGTCCACATACAGAGAGATGACAGACACACCCAAAGCAACGTCTCCTGGCCAGCGCGCCCAGCCAGCTTTGCATGCCCCACCCGGACCTCACACTGGATCTGAGCTTGGTCTCCGTCATCAGGCAAGTGTGTCTAGAGTCACTGAGTCAGAGGCTGTATGCAGGCCTCCCCCACACTATTATTTTTGTTTTAAAAGACTCACTGGTTCTTTTCCTATATTTATGTTCAGAACTGGTAGTTCTCTTTAAAATCGCAGTTTCATAAACCAGTCATAGGGGCCGGGGAGATAGCTCAGTGGAATAAGCAATTCCCTGGCAAGCACAAGGGCCTGAATTTAATCCCCAGTTCTGCCAAAAAAATAAATAAATAAATAAAAATAAACCAGTCATATATATTTCCTTTAAATATAAGAAATACACTTTTTAAAAGTGTTCACCTGTCTACCACCTGAAGTCACCACACCTACGCTTTGGAAGTCACTGCTTACACTTCAGATCTGCTGGAATCTTGTTAATTTTCAACCCACAGCAACTCCCCACATCATGATATTGGCATGAGGTCTCAATGTCTTTAAGGGGCATGGACAGTGAAGACAGATTAGGGGGGCAGAGCAGAGAAGGAGGCCTTTAGGGTGTGCCTAGGAAGCCCCCCTCAGAAATGTTGTTTAAGTGAAAATGAAAACGTTAAGAGGGTGCTAGCCAAGCAGATTACTAGGGAAAGGAGTTCCAAACCAAAGAACTCAAGTACCAAGGCCTGTCACTGGGTACGCCTGGTTGAGCTAAGCTTGAGAGCCTCAGTCTCCCCATCTGCTCAATGGAGAGCTGGGACTGCGGTGAGAATTAAGACACAGGCATAAGTTGGTCCGGGACCCAACACAGAGCAGGTGCTCGGGAAGTGAGCACAGCTCCGAGCACAGCGCAGCACTGTTCACAGTCATAGTTGGCTCATCAAGTGTCCTCCGATCGCCCCTGAACTGCTGACACTACCGGTTGTCATTCACGTCCCTGAGCACCCCGAGGCACTGCAGCCCCACTCCCCTCACCCACGGACACCCTTCTGCTACCCAGGGCCTTCAGGGACCTCTTTGCAGGATGGTAGTTTTCCACTGGTTTCGTCAAACTAGGTCTCCTCTTTCTTCCTTTTCTTTTATTTTTTGTTTCTAAAAGCTTCCTGATTAACAATCTTTCAGAGGGGAGGAGGAGAGAAATCACAGCAACTGTTCCTGACTCTGGTCCCTGCTGGGTGGGAGGCAGCTATTTCAGATTCAATCAGCTCCCTGCAGGGTCACTGGCTGAAATTGCTCTCTGCAGTGATCTAGGGGAAGTAGTGCAATCGGGAACCTTCCACGAGTGACCTGTGGCCTAAAAACCCCAATGGATTCAAAGTCCAAAGGACCCCAAACCTATACTTGGACAGGAGCCCACTTTTTCCAGGAACACCCCTCTTAGAAAAGTGACACCTCTCACCTGAGCTCTGTGGGAGAAAAGTGCCCTGTCCAGCCCCTGAAAGTAATTACCTTCAAATGGCGAGGATCAAACGCCATCCTTAACTGGAGATAATCTGAAATTCGCTTTGAAACTCCCTCTGCGACAGCAGACTTAAGTCTCTAACCTCTTAATTCAAGAAATCATTAAAAGTAGTCTTTCTTTCCTGGGTACAAATAACCAAGGCGGAGAGAAGACAGGCAAGAAGCATGTTGGGTTGGTGATGGGCACAGAGACAGCCATGAAATCATGAGGCCACACATGCAGGTGTCACCTCCACAAAGGGCAACACTGCCTGAGGTTTCTGTCCCCATCACCACCCTCCAAAGTTGCCTACCTTAAGTCGCAGGACTCCATGCAAAACAAAAGTAGACCGTGCTGTTAATGGGGCCTGGCCCTCCTAGGCAGACCGCACTCCTGGGGCACCTGTGCGGGTGTTTATGGATGATGAGCTTAGCATTTCAGTCAGGGGACCCTGAGGCAGATCTTCCCCCTTGAGTGAAGGCCAGCACTCAAGCCCTGAGGGCCCAAAGGGGATGTTTGCAGGAGGAAGGAGGAGCCTGCCCTTTTCCAGTGAGGAAGGAGGAACTTGCCCTTTTCCAGCTTCACCACTGAGCTGGGGCAGCCACCATCTCAGTCTCCTTTCCTCAGAGACGGATGGACAGCTGGGCTCCTCTGGATTGGAGCGGAGTGTGATGACCACCTTCCTGGGTCTCCAGCTAGCAGGCGGCAAGACAGTGAGATTTCTCGGCCTCCACAAACACATGAGCCAACTCCCTTAACAAATCAGGTGGATGATGGATAGACAGACAGACAGACAGATACATGATAGACAGACACAAATACACACTCAGTTTCTCTCAGTCTTCTTTGGGGCCTCCCAAATCAATGGATGTTCAGGTCCCTTGAATAAAATGGCACAATACTTGTTCACAACCTATGCACACCCTCCCATAGACATTAATTATATCCACATGACCGACAGTACCTAATACAATGTGAAGGCAGTGGAAATAGTTATTTTCCTGTGTTGTTTAAGGAATAATGATATGGGGGAGCAGAATGGCCCAAAGTATCTAATAAATAAAACATAGAAAACTTTCTGTTATGGCTCAGGTTTAGATGCCACCCTGCTCAAAGCCTCAGGCAGTCCTGGGTGAGGTTTTTTTCAAAGGCGGCTAAATCTAGAGCATGCAATGCTGGGATTAAAGGTGTGTGGTCACTGATTGGTTCAGCACCACCTAATCCTGGTAGCCTGGACAGAATACAAAAGGGGCAGAGAAAGCTGCTAAGGTCACCTGCCTCCTTGCTTTTGTCATGTCCTGCATGCCACAAGCTGTGTCTCCTCCGCCATGACCCCTGCCTCGAACCAGCCTGTTAGGAATGGAAATCTCCACCAACTGTGAGCTAAATGAACCTTTCCTCCCTTATCTTGTGACGATTGGGTATTTCGTCCGAGCAATGAGAAAAGTAACTGAGAAGTTGCTAACCACTTAATGAATATGTAAGTAAATAAAAATAAGATCATCTTCAGAGCAACAGTGGGCAGATATTTATCTCTAAAGATCCAGCGGTATCATATTTGGCTCTGCAAGCCCTAAGGTCACTGGGGCAGCTGTTCCATCTTGTAGCCAGTGTCCAGCAGGTGTAGAAAAATATACAAATGAATGGCATAACTGTGTTTCAATAAAGCTTTACAAAAGCAGGCAGTCAGTTAGATGTGGTACTTCAGAATTCATTCTTTTGGCCCCTGATTCGGGGGCAGAGGTTTGAAGTTTCCTTGCGCACGTGCACCCCCAGGCATCTTGGGAAATACAGCTTCTAGTCTGGCAGGCCTGGAAGAGGCCTGAGGACCCCACTCTGAGAACAAAAGAGAGCATTCACAAAGGAAAACCCGAGGCTTCCAAACGGACTTTAAAAACCAAAATAGAAGAAGCACCTAGCAGAGCACTGGATAGAAAAGTAATTTATTTTCTCATTGGCAAGGAAAAGAGTTATGCGATTTAAGTCCACCTTCAAAAGGGGCCTACCATGTCACTGGTGACTGAGGAGGGAGTTAACTATCATTTTCAGAAAGCAAGATGCGACACAGTTCTTAAGCACTGCTGTGCCTTTTCTGGCAGCAGTTAACAGCAACATATAACAATCAATGCAGGTAAATGAATCCTTTGGAAGGCAGGCCATGGATGGTAAATCACACTGTCCGATAAAGTCGCTAAATTAGCAAGACTGTGACGCTGAGCGTTTTTTATATACCTATAACAGTGACTCCTGTTTAGAATGAAATGGATCCAGGGTCCCTGGCTGACACTACCAGCATGGGGCGTGGGGCTGTGGGGGTGAGGGAGCAGCCCTGGATCCCGCTGGGATCTGGAAATTCTGACATCACAGGCTGGGAAGCTCATGTGGGAGGGAGCTCAGGCTTGTCCAGCTGCTCGCCAGAGCCCCGTGAGGGCCTGTTTCCTGCAGCCAGGTGCCAATTTTTGGATCTCACATGCCGTCCGTTGTCTCCAGTAAACCTCTTCCCCATCCAGTATATAGTAAGCGCAAGCGTGGATGGGTTCACTCATCACTGCCGGCAGGAATGACACTGCCACTCTGGTAAACAGTTTAACAGTGTTTTCAAGAGTTAAATACAAATTTTCCATATAACCGAGCAATTCCACGCCCAGGAGTCCACCCAAGAGAAATGAAAACATGTCCACACGTAGACCCACATGCAAATGCTTGCAGCAGCATTATGCATGGTAGCCAAGATGTGGCGCTAACTCAAGGACCCATCAGCTGATGAGTGGATAGATCAAATGCAGCTCATCCTTAGAGCGAGACACAGTCAGACCCCGAGAACAATGATGCAAAGGGAAACAAGCCAGATGCGAAGACACCTGTCCTGAGCTTCCTGGTACATGAAACGTCTAGGACTCTTATCCACAGGCAGCAGGTGCCTGGCTGCCTGAGGAATGACTCAGATGGACGCAGAGACTCTCACTGGGGCGAGGAAGATATCCTAAAGCTACCTCATGGTGTGGTTGCCCATCTCAGTAAGTTTTACTCACAATCATTGAATAGATCCCTTAAAATGGGTACATTTTAGAGTATAAAAACATGCCTCAGTAAAGGTATTTTTTAAAAATGAAAGGCTGCATTGTCTTTTCTTTGTTTCTCCTCCTAGGTTTTAAACTCAGAAGTAACTGCAACAGACCCAAAGATATTCCAGCTGGACATATTCTGGCTGAGAATATTCTGGCAGAGGCCAAATGCAGCAGGTCTCCAGGCCCAAACACCCTGGAGATTAGCTGTCTCCTCCAAGGAGGAAAATAAACACACAGGAGCTTGCTTGAATGTGACACTGAATGCTGAATTCGTCTGTGTTCAGAGAAGACCCTGAGCAGGGAGAGCCAGTGCTCATGAAAATTCCTCCCAGAGCTACCATGAACTCAACCAGCCCTGGCCTACCCACTTGCAAAGGCCTGACCTCCCTCCGAGGGCAACCAGGAGTGGGGAGCCACAGAGATGACGGCTCTTTCCAGAGGCTGTATTGGAAAAATGGGGAAAAAACTTGCCATATTGACTGTTCAACTCCCACACCCCCATGCACCCAGGGCAGCATGCTTTGTGAAGCCCATGTCACTCTAAAAACTCACTTTTTGAGGTCATACTGTGCCAGAAGTAATTCCGATGTGCCAAAAAGAAAACAAAACTTCTAACTGAAAAAACAGCTTTGGCTCCCCTACAAATGGAACTAGAGAATCTTAAAACACTCTGACCTATTACAACATCCCTTCCACTGGAAAAGCAGTATTTGCAGATGGTGGAAAAACTGTCACAAAAAACTCAGGAGACAAGGTTGGGAGGATGTTCTAGAATGATCCCAACTCTACCGTAGCTCTCTTTCCTTAACTCACTTCACCCTAACATGCTCCAAAGTGGCATCCAGCTCAGGTCAAAGGGAGAGTGTGGAGCTGGGGACGAGGACTGAAATGGGCCCTGATGCATGTCGAGCAATGACTGTGGTTCCCTGGGTCCTGGACTGGGCAGCCAAGGCCTGGTGGGAAGGAGCCTGGCCAGAGAGGCCTCGGGGGGCGCTAGTGGCTCGGGGGGACCCTCTGAGCTGCCGGAGGTATCTGGGTGGGGAACACCAGCTTTGCAACCACAGGCCTGATGATCTCTTTTTCCCTTTTCATTGAAAAAGAAAATATCTAAGATACAGGAGAATACAGCAAAATCCTTAACTCCATTTCTTTTTTTCTTTTTTTTCCCCCTTTTTCTCCCCTTTCCTAGTGACAAGGCTGGATAAGCTTATCAAGCACGGGCAAACTACATCTTAGCTCTGATCCTTTCGAGAAATCCATTTGGAGCCTTTAACATTTCATTTGGCAGATTGAATTTCGGACATGTATTTATGGGACTGGGTTTGCCTTTAACAGAGTATTGCATAAATCCCATTACAGTAACCACTTTAGCGTGTTTGGGGTTCTCTAAGCCAGAGCTTTATCTGGGTGGACAGCCCCAGAATGACCTGCTCCAGCTCAGAAACTCACTCGTCTTTTCCAGCATCAACCTCTGCAGTTTGTCCCCATCACCATCAACATCAGATGTTACTTTCAGAGATATCTTTTGGCACCCATCCTTCAGGAAGCCCTGCCAGTCTCCAAGGAGATAGTGACAGCATAGTACTACTTATGGGATGGTTTCATTCCAGAAACTAGCTCTCCTAGGTCCCCCTTCTTTCCAACAAGAGTCAGAGGAGATTTGTTAATATATCCAACAAGGAGGGTACATTCCTTGCAACTTCTGAAATAAAAAAATTATAAAGAAAACTTCAGGAAAAATCTGAGGAGGTAAAACAGATCTAGGTTAGTGACCCTACATAAGCCAGCTCTCTTTAATCCTCAGGTCAATCATTTTTAAAAATAGAACTAAAAACCCCGATTTCATACATGTAGATACATTATGCAGATGAAAGTAGGGGATTGTCAAGACCTAGTTGGGGACCTTGCTGAAGCTTGGTGGCAGCACACATCATGGTCTTTTCTAGCTCAGTGCTGTGACAGAGCAAACCTTCAGAGACATCAAGAATGGGTGTCTTTAAAATGCCTTCTGGGAAGGCAGCCCGGCATGCAATGCAGAAGCCAGGATGTCACCATGCAGAAGCTCAGCCCTGCAGATGTCTCTAGCACCTTGGTGTCCGTCCTGCAACACACATAGGATTTCTCAATCACTAACTTTTCACATAAGTAGACTGGAGCTGACATGCAAAAGTGGCTGGGAGTGGGCCAGTCTCAGAACCTGAGCTAAAGCTACAGCACGCCACCTGGCCCGGTGGGTGCCTCTCTTTCAAGCCATCATCCCTCCCCTGAGCCTTCACTCCAGTGCCTGGTCACTTTCTGATACCCATAAGCAAGATTCATTAAAAAAAAAAAAAAAAAACAGCCACTGGTGCCAAAAAGAAACCATGTGCATGACAGGGACCCTCTGGGCTATCTCAGCCTCTGCTCCTGCCTGAAGGCTGCTGTGGTCATATCTACATTCAGCCTCAGAGTTTGAAGAAGTAAACACTTTGGGATGAGAAAGTCTCAGAGGTCTTCATGGATTCGTTCACCCAATGTTTATGAAGTTCATATTCTGTGTCACCATCCAGGGGATTCAAGGTACTGCAAACCCAGGGTCCTCTGTCTAGGACCTAGACCTCTGCAGATTCTCTCCCAGGCTTCTGTTTTCTCCTGTCTTACTTGCACACGAGCACACATTGTGTTTTTATATAGTAAAGCATCCTGCGGCTTGTGTGAATTCATTTGAATGCAACTGATGGTAGGCAGGTAATGCTGATGTCCCCATTAAGAAACAAGGAAGCCAAGGCTGAGATGTGGAATGACCCATGAATGAAGAGACCACATAGACAGGAAGAAGTGGAGGGATTTGAGCCAAGACCATGTGGCTCCAGAGCCCCAGAATGCTGTGCCACCTCGACCTTCCGCAGTTTCCTGTTGCTCTTCCCTTGGCACTGCTAGCCTCTGAGCCTAGGCTTTAGCACACAGTGGGGGCTGCATCAGTACTTGGTAAGCTGAATTGGATCATTTCATTTAAAGCTACTACAATCACATTTGGCTTTTAAGCTGTGGGTTAGGAACAAGGTCATTCTATAAAAATGGAAAGTAGACATTTACTCTGGGGAGTTTCCTAGAGTTAGGCAGAGGAGTTCAGAAAAGAAAGTATTTCAGATGACCAGAGACCTGAGACATGGCCTCAATACACTATGACTAAATGAGATGCGCTGGAGAACTCCGTAATAGTTAAGAAATACAATTTAGATCTCTGCTAGCCTCTGCTTTCATGTGTGGGAAACAGGCATCTTTAGTGGGTTAAACACACAACAAAGTAGAGCAGGGTCTTACACAATGGTTTGGCTCACACAGAAGAGAGAGAAACGAAGGCTTAGGGAGTGTTCTCATTCCTTAAATGACATTTGCAACATTTTGTGCAAAGAACATCAAAGATTACGCCAAGAAAAAAAATATGCTTGCCAAAGCCGTAACATGTTAGACATGAAGGCTGGTGATCTGGAACATCTGGGCCCACGTGGACTACACGCTGCCCACTTCCCACTAGAGTGCCATCCCCTGCTCTGTACTCCCGCATGCAGCCAAAGAAACCCACTTTTCAAACCAGCATCCTCTGCATCTAATCATATTTGGCTCCACAAAAACCAAGAAGGCATCTGGGGACAAGTGCTTTTATCTGTACCAAATGTTTATTGGAGTCACTCCAGGAAATGGTGCCACGTTAAGCCAGTGTGCACGATGTCACCCACATCTGCTTGGCATCCACTTACATCTCCATTGCAACACTCAGAATTGGTTCTTTGGAACACCACCCTGCAAAGCTGTCACCAGGCCCAATCAGACCAGCGATCAGATTGGAACACTTACCTAGGTAAGGAGAAGGGAAACAAAGAGTAACCAAACTGTTTCTTCATAATGCCTTCTCCACACACCAGTTATAGAAACTATTTTGGAGGACAGGCAGACCTCTCAGAAGTATGCAGAAACACAAATCTGGCAAGATTTAAAATCTACAATGAAATTCCCTCTCCTAACCAGCATCACGTCATCTGGACCAAATCGGACTTCACAGGATTTGTGGAGAAGGCACCCGACACTGCCTGCCTGGTGCCTTGTGGTGCATCTAGCCATGCAGGATGGAAACATCCACACTTGGCCACAGGATTCTTGAGGTTTGTAGAGAAACCAAACTTACAGACTATCAGAGGAAGCCCAATTCTGTTATCAAATCCCCAGGGACATTTAGAAAGAACAAATCAAACAAATGGCACCAGAGTACAAAACTGTTGTACCATAACGGAGGGCGGGGCACATACTTTCGGAACTATGAGAAACATGCTCATGCTTGAAGAATTAGAAAAGTTAAATGGGTTGGTTGATCTAGATCTTCTTAAGAAATGAGACCGAGCAGCTGTGTAACAAACCTAATTATAGGGGATTATATGGGGCGGCCATAATGAATGCTAACAGGGTTATCCTCTAGCTTTGGTTTGGCAACTGACATACCACAAAGCATTTTTCACATCTCCTTTTCACCCAGTGTGGCAATCATGGTAATAAGAGAGACAGAGAGGATGTCCACTACTTTTTAAAAAAAAATCTTTTATGTATTTATTCGGCACAGAATCTCACTACACAGTTCAGACTTGTAATGATCCTCCTGTCTCAGCCTCCCCAGAGCTGAGATTACAGGCATGTGACCTGGTGTCAGACACCAATGTCCTTATCACATACTGAGAGTGATGAGGGTCAACATAATCATAAAATGGAGGACAGGTTAAATCAGGCTAAGCAGAGGTACACACAGAGGGACTGCTGCATGACTATGAGTAACATAGATCAGGGATCTCTCACTCCTGGGCCA
This sequence comes from Tympanoctomys barrerae, assembly GCA_002564285.1. Taxonomy (NCBI): domain Eukaryota; kingdom Metazoa; phylum Chordata; class Mammalia; order Rodentia; family Octodontidae; genus Tympanoctomys; species Tympanoctomys barrerae. Next base: position 15,987 of record NDGN011528624.1, read on the forward strand.
TGGATCAATGCAGGTCCATGGCCAGTTATGAACCAGGCTGCACAGCAGGAAGCAAGAGGCAGGAGGATGAGTAAGCTTCACCTGTCTTCACAGCCACTCCCAGTAGCTTGCATGATCCACCTGAGCTCTGACTCCTGTCAGATGAAAAGAATATTAGATTCTCCTGGGAACAACTCCTGATGTGAACTTGCATGAGGGAAGTTGTGCATTTCTTTGAATAACATCCAAACAATCTACCTTACCATCACCACCCCAGTTTGTGGAATAAGTTTCTTCCATGAAACTGGTCCAGGGTATCTAAAACACTGGGACCGCTGAAGTAGAGTCTGATAGTATGGGCATTCACGTCGCGTTTCTCCCTCCCGCATCCACAGCAGACATGACAAGCTGATTACAGACCTTTGCCTTGGAAAGCAAATGTAGCCTAGGAATCTCAACAGAGTTCCTGTCACGGCCCATGAGAGTTCATGAAGAAGTGAAAGAAATGTTTTCCTCTATCTCCTAGAAACTCATTGGAAAATAGATGAAACCCCCCATTTCTGGATAGTCACATCAAGTTTGATGGCTGAAAATGGTAGCTCCTAACTAGGCATCCTTCCAAACACCTACATAACTTGCATATGTGTTATGTTATCAGTCATATAATATTTACTTGAACAGATTATTTAAGAGAAACTATGCCACTGCCCTAAATGAAAAAAGGTTAGCACATGCCATACTAGAAGACAATATAGGAAGTACAGGGAAGGAAAAGGGAGAGAAGAGTGGAGGAAAGAGAAAAGAAAGATGGGACAGAGAGAGGGAGAGAAAGAGAGAGAGAGAGAGAGAGAGAGAGAGAGAGAGAGAGAAGAGAAGGAAGGAGGGAGGAAAGAAGAAAGGACAGGAAGAAATGGGCAAGGGAGACAGAAAAAGGAAAGTACTACTGTAGTCTGTCTAGAAAATCTTGCAGCTAAGGACTCTAAACATCAGTCTTTCTGTCTTTTAAAGAGGGAAACTGAACAGTGTTGGAAAGGCTAGGTTACCTTAATAAAAAGTCCTCATTAGTGTGGAAGAGCCACTGTAGCACTCCTACAGCTCCTAAGGTGGTCCTCTGTGGCCCCCACCTCTTTACTTACACTTGCCCAAATTCCTCCTGCTACATGTGAGCAGGACTTATTGATTCCCTTCTAATGACAGTATTTCACTTTGGAGGGTTGGTTGCAATCTATAGCCCCATCCGTTTTCTTCTTTCTTTCTTTCTTTCTTTCTTTCTTTCTTTCTTTCTTTCTTTCTTTCTTTCTT
>NDGN011528625.1:2151-14679 GCA_002564285.1 Tympanoctomys barrerae
TTTCTTTTCTTTTCTTTTCTTTTCTTTTCTTTTCTTTTCTTTTCTTTTCTTTTCTTTCTTGAGGCAGAGTCTTCAACTCACTATGTAGTCCAGGCTGGTCTCAAAACCTCAGCATTCCTCCTGTCTCAGCTCCTGCTGCTGGGATGATAGGTGTGTGCCACCATGCCTGGCTCTGGAACTGATTTGTTCCCTTCATTGACTGAAAGGTTGTTCCCAAACATGCAAAACAAATAGACCTCAGTCCAGGACATTAGGTCTTAGATTGGGAGATTGGAGTTACTGGAGGACAAAGGAGGACATATGTTAGAGGCCCCATTGCAAATTGTATCTCCATAACCCTTACCTGCATCCTATCAAGTGTATCAGATCAGTGAAAAGAGACTTGATTGTATGCTTGTATTTGTCATGCTTGTAGTTTTGATATTTCAAAAATTCTGTTGTCCATCTCATTTTATCCTACACAATGAGCCTGGTAGAACTTGCAGGACTCCCCTGTGTGAGGCAGGGAAGGGAGAAAAGATTGAGGAGAGAGAGTTCACAGCCCTTTCCCTGCCCTGTTGGGTGTGATGACCACCACCCAGTGACTCTCGTCTTGTTTTGGCAGTGAACTCCTATGGGCATCCACAAGCCCCCCACCTCTACCCTGGCCCGTCACCCATGTACCCAATTCCCACCCAGGACTCTACAACCTACAGTCGCCCAGGTAAGAGCCCAGAAGTAGGTTTCACCACCAGACAAGCCTTCTCTTCCCGGATGAGTTGTGTGCTTTCCTCTGACCTCAGCCTTGCTCTCTGCCCTTTTGCCTGCGTCTGCCACAGTGGGTGAGCTGTCATGGTTCCCAAGGCTGAAGGAGGGGAAGGGTCACCACCGCTGAGTTAGAGGTTTCATTCGTTCAGTCTTTTGTTTATTCACTCATTCATTCCTTTTTTAAAAATTAATTTTATTGAGAAACAAATAGCAGTGAGACAGTTTCAAAACATGTTAGTAGGGTAGTTACAATAATTAATACATTGCATATTGTTGTCTTATTAATTTTTCGTAGTACAAGATGCAGACATGATATCCTGTCTATAAACACTATTAGTATGAATCTTTTGTCTCATTGAATTAAGAGAAAGTAGCTGTATATCTATCCTATTTTGTATATACATGTATATATATATACATATATGTATGTATATATATGTGCATATATATATTATATATATTATCTATCTATCTATATATCTATATTCCTTTTTCTTTTCTTTAAACGTCTATTTGAGACAAGGTCTAACTATACAGCTCAGGCTGGCCTTGAGTTCACTTTGTAGCCTGGGCTGGTCTTGAACTCAAAACAATCTTTCTGCCTCAGACTCCCGAGTGCTGGGATTACAGGTGTGTGCCACCTCGCCCAGCTTCATTCATTCTTTCATTCATTCACATTTGGTGGTGCTGCAACTTAAACCCAGGGCTTCACACGTGATGGGCAAGTGCTGTTCACCTGAACCATACCTACAGCCTGAGATGTGTTTTAAAATTAGATTATAATCACAATTATGATGGAAGACAAAAGCATAAATATAAGCTGGAAATAGTCATGTGGACCATCTATGTCTGTCTAGCTTTGGAATCTAGATGGATACATTTACCTAGGCAAATAAAATGAATTCCTGACACTTGACCACTGGTGTCAACAGCTTGGGATTGAAGCACCTTTCATGTGTGGTGCTGGGGACGGAGCCCAGGCTGTGTGCGTTCAGGCTAGTGCTCTCCACTGAGCTACACACCCAGCCCAGGGCTGCACTGCCAGTGACAGTGAAGAGAAGAAACACTGAATTGTCATAGTGAAAAGTTAATAGATCGGGGCATGGTGATGCTAGCCTGTAATCCCAGCACTCCGGACCTGAGACAGGAGGATTGTTTCAAGTTCGAGACCAGCCTGAGCTACAAAGTGAGCTCAAGGCCAGCCTAAACTGCAGAGTGAGATCCTATCTCAAAGAGACCAAAAAAGAAAAAAAGCTATTGGAATCTTTATATTTAAGTACATGTAGATGGCTAGGTGTGGTAGTACATACCTGAAATCTCAGCACTTTCGAGGCTGAGGCAGGAGGATTGCTGTGAGTTCAAGGCCAGCCTATGCTACAGAGTGGATTCAAGGCCTGGGTAANCTGCATAGTGAAGCTGTGTTTCAAAAATATAAAAAATAAATATATATATATATATACATGCATATGTTTATAAAAGACACTGTCATCATCCAATATAACCACAGATGTTTTCCAGTTTTTGAATAACATTTAATGTTTTGTCCATGTGATATAAATACATGTTTCTGTACTGCTGTTTCATCAAATAGCACATTCTTATATTTTATCATTATGACATAGTCTACATCGGTGAGGTTTGTTTGTTTATTTATTTATTGATTTGGAGTACTGGAGATTCAACCCAGGGCCTTCATAGTGAGCTGCATCCCCAACGCTTTTTAAGTTTTTTATTTCTCTTTTACTTTTTATTCATGTATTTTGGTTTTTGAGAGTCTTGCTATGTAGTTCAGGCTGGCCTTGAACTCCAGGTTATCCTCCTGCTTCATCTTCCCCAGTGCTGGGATTACAGGTGTGTGCAACCACACACCTTTTTTTTTTTTTTTTTCCAATGTATGTATTTGGTACAGTGTCTCACTATGCAGCTCAGATTCCTAGTGATGCTCCTGTTTTCAGCCTCCCCAGTGCTGGGATCACAGGCATGTGCCACCATGTCCAGACTGGGTTGTCAACTACTCAGCATGCCCTGGGGGTGGGGCTGGCGCAGCTTATGGGACGGGGGATGGAACGTCTGTCCCTGCACTTGCCAAAGCAGACGCTTAGTCTGCTGAGCTCTCTCGCTGGCCCTTCTAACTTCTTTATTTTTTTAATAAAAAATTTATAATAATAATAATTATTATTATTGTTATTGGCGGAAACCGCGGATTGAATTCAGGCTCTTGCGCTTGCCAGGGAAGCGCTTATTCTACTGAGCCATCTCCCCGGCCCCTTATTTATTATTTTGAGACAAGGTCTCTCTAAGTTGCTCAGGTTAGGCCAGAACTTGCAGTCTTTCTACCTCAGCCTCCCAGTGTGTGCTTTGTCCTGCTCTAGATAAAATTTTTGATGGGAGAATAATATTTTATTGCCATGAAACCCAGTTTATTCTTACAGATTTTGTCAAACCCTTCCCAAAAGCGGTGGCCCATGACAGGAATACCTCTAGGCTGATACCTCTAGGCTAGTTTCACACAGCCTTCTTCATGATGTTACTCGGACTGAGCAGTGTCTAGGTTGATGGGCAGCTTCTCACCAGGCCTCTTGTGACTCTCTCTTCCCATAGCGCACCACATGGTCCCTCGGCCGCCAGTCCCGCCTCCGGGTGCCAGTGAGGAGATCCCTGATGACTTCGACTGGGACTTGATCACTTAATGCATCGGAGCGTGGATATCAGCCCAGGGCCTGGTGGCGAAGTCTGGCCAGGGAAAAGAGCAGCCCGCCCGCCCCCCTCCACCTGTACATAGATATATATCCTCTTTTTGTTCTTTCTCTGTCAGAGAAGCCACCACAAGATGCTGCCGAAGATACTCCCCTTTCTTGCCTCATTTTTCTCTCTTCCTTTCTGTTTTGTCTTCATTCTTTTAATATTATTCTAATTATATTATTATTATTCTTATTCTTGGTTATATACTATCCTCCGTCTCTTGTCCCCACATCATGGACCCAGTGTACACCTTGCTAATTTAAAATCAAGCTGGAAGATGAGGCCACGATAACTGGAGAGAAAGGTTGCAGATTCCAGTTCACCTTTCTCTTGTGGAGGAACTCGCCACTAGCCCCTCCTTTCAGCACTAAGTCATTTTCTGTTCCTGTCTTGTTTCAGGGACTGGGAAGGTCATGTTGTCAAGCAGAAGGGATCTGAAACTTGGCAAGTTTTACTCAATGGTGCTAATCCTGCCCTCTGAGGTCTTCTTTGTCCCTTCAGTCCTTCTCACAATCCTAATTCCCTAGAGTGCAAGAGTAAGATCTTAACTAGATCACAGCCTGGGAGGGTGAGCAGCTTCTGTAAAAGTGAGGGATGGTAGCCTGGGGAGGAGCATCTATGGGCTCCTCCCACCCCCTGTGCGCTAAGGATCCTGGGTTGGGCTCCACTTCTGTGGTAGCCCTAGTGGACAATATTCAGCAGTCACTTCAGCGTCTTGGAGATGATTTCATTTTAGCCATTTTGGCTTTTAAAAAGAATTCTCTGAAAACTAACTGCAGCTCTTGGGTTTAGAAATCATCCTCCTTTGCCCTTCCCCATCCGGCATGTATTATTTTGTCCTCTGCTAGTTGGCTGTCCAGATCTTCCGTTCATCTTATCTTTTTCCCTCTAGTTTTTGGGATTTTCAGGAGAAAGGAAACCATTGTCACTGGGTGTTATCGTGGCCCTGATGTGGTGTGGGAATCTCTCCTCACCAGTTATGCAGAGTCACATCTGTGTTGTGGTGTTGGTGGGGAGGAGAGACAAGCGGGCCCTCTTTTATGTATCACTGAATAAGCAGATGCTTCTCTTGAAATCCAGATCACAGGACTTGAAGCTTTTGAGGGGTGAAGGACATTGGGTGAAGGGCAAATGATGTAGAGATGGGGTCGTTAAGGACCCTGGGGGCTCTCAGAAGAAGGCGTGAGGGTGGCCTCTGTCCTCTAGTCAGCATCACCATGACCCAATCTCGCAGATCTTTTTTTTTTTTTTTTTCCTTCAGGTACCGGGAATTGAACTCAGGACCCTGTGCTTGCCAGGCAAGCGCTTATTCTACTGAGCTATCTCCCCGGGCCACTGCAGCTCTTGGTGTACATTTAATATTCATTGTTGAGGTTGAGTTAGGAGACGGAGGAACCGTTTTACTTCTATCTTTTATTTGATTAAACTTTCCCTTTCTACAAACTGCAGGACAAAGTGTGGTGTGAGCCTGGCCACGCTCTCCATGCTGTCTGCTTTTCTTCATCGTCTTTGCTTTCTTCATGACCTCCAAGCTGTCGGGCTTCCTTCTCCCTTTCCCCATCTCCCTTTCCCTTCAGGAAGGGAGCTCTGCACAAGAGTTTGTTGGAGTCCAGTATGGCTTCATTAAGGGGCAAGTAGGGCAGTTAACTAAAGAGCACTTTATTTCTTTGAAGCCTTTGTCAGAAAGACAGGGCAGGGTGAGTGGCTTGGGTCTTGCATTGGGTTGGTAGGCACTTTGTGAAGTGTGACCCAGTACTCCCCTCTGGGGAAAGGAGCATTTCTATGGAGGTGGTGAAACACCTTTGCCCAGCACCCACCCTGTGCTAGGTAGTTCTTCCTTCCTTCTGTCCAGGTGCATCCCCCACACAGCTACCCTCTGTCTTCCTGGGATTCCCCACTTTCCAGATTAACCCCCCTCTTGTTTAAGCCCCTGCCCTACTTGGGCCCACGCAGGCTTAGGAAGGGTAGACAGTGTCGTACACATGGTAGCCCTATGCTCTGTGTCTTTTGAGAGTGAACCTCATTAGGAGCTCTGGTGGCAGCTGGGGTAGCTGCTGCATGGGGCTGGGCCTGGAAACCGCTCTTCAGCCCCCAGGCTTGCAGCTCTTCACCATGCTTAGCCTTGCTAACAGCGCAAGACAAACCTGACTTCCTTTGGGCCTCAGTTTCCCTTCCCCTACATGAAATGGACTCGAAGTCTAGTCGTTGTTGTTGTATTGGGTGATGTGTACGAAATTGCAGGAGCTCATGCTTATAAGAGGAAGTAGGGAGAAAGCTGTGGAGCAGGATAAAGGAGTAGTTGTTTGGTGTCAGTCCACCCATCCCAAGCTTCCTCTCCTCATCCTTCCCATCCCCGCCCCCATGTTTCTGGTTTGGTGAGTCCTTCATGCCACCCATAATGCTTTGCATTGGTGCAGGCTGGGAAGGGGTATATGGTCTCACAAGTTGTGTTGTTTTTTTGCATGCTTTCCTAATAAAAAAAGAAAAAAAGGGTTTCCAATTTTATCTTACTTGTACTGGTTTCCAATTTCTTTTTCCCAGGGTAAGAAATGTGAAAGAATGTGGCTTCCATGGGCCTTCAGCCCCTCTCCCACCTCCCACCACTGGGATTAATTAGTTGACCTCTGACTTTTTTCTGTGTGGTAAGATTGATGATAAGAATTAATTGTGTGCCTTTAATATTATTCCTTTCAAATGCTGTTAAGAGACAGTGAACTCCTTTTGGGAGAGTCGGTCACCCCTTACAGGTTGGCAGGTGGATAGACCCACATTGCTGGCATTCTAGGATATAACTTAAAGATTCATGATGCTTCATCCTGGGGAAGAGTTTTGTCCCTGGAAAAGTAAGCACACAAAATACTTACAGATATTCACTAGAGGGTTGTTTTTGTCCCCCCCTGGAAATGAAGGAATTCTAATTAGAGAAATATCATCAGAACAAAATTCCAAAGTAGCAGAAACTCTGAAAAGGAGCCCAGAAATGTCAGATATTCATTGTATGTTGAGTCTTCATGATTATCATCCTAATACCCAGTATGTCAACCCCATCAGTTTGAAATGTTATATGCCAGGTCTTATATGTTTAAATTCTCGGGAGCCTGGATAATTGTTTATGTTCCAAAGATACCTCACTATGAGGTTTATATGCTCCATAGTTAGAGGTTATGATATACTTAGAATGTCAAACTGAAAGGTCCATGAATTTCTGAATCTTGGAAGGAGCCATGAAAATTTATAAACACATAAAATTTGAAAGGTAATTTGAAAGGACATTGTTAGCTTGCGGGCTCCTCCTAGTTCCTCGTGATTTGAGGCTTGTCTGCTCAGTACTTGACAACAGATTTGTGGTCCAGTGTCTCATCTCAATAGTTAAATACAGTGGGCCGGGGAGATGGCTCAGTGGACTAAGTGCTTGCCTGGCAAGCGCAGGAGCCTGAGTTTAATCCCGGGTTCTGCCAAAAGGACAAAAAAACAAAAAAAGTTAAATAATAACATCTTGCAAGTCTTAAATATATCCTATTTTCTACTGTTTAGATTAAGTCACATATGAGGCTTTATTGTCATGGGAACAAGGCTGGAATTTCAAAGGTTTAACACAACACATAGAAGTATACACAGAAAAAGGACAAGGTGGCAGGCTTTGGGTATTTTATAAATCAAAGTTTATTGCAACACTATTCACCCCAGCTAAGAGACTGAGTTAGCCGAGGTGCCTGTGAACAGATGAATGGAGGAAGAATGTATGGTAGTCACAAGCCGTGGAGTGTTACTCAGCTATCCAGGATAATAAAGTCCCAGCATCTGCAGGAAAGCAGATGGGGTTATGTTAAGTGAAGTAAGCCAGATCCAGGAAGACCAGTACTACATATTCTCTTACATGTGGAAGTTGGAAACATCCAACCTCAAAGTTGGCTAGTGATTACTGGAAGTTGGGTAAGATAGGGGTTGGATTTGCTCAGTTTATGCTGTATGCATATGGAAATAATCACTTTAAAACCAAGAGGACCTGCTGAACACTTAGCTCCTAGTAGCCAGAGGTTTTGATTTGGTATGCCTGGAGTGGTGCTTTTGCATTCCTAATGTTTTCTAGGTCAGGCTGATGCCTATAGTCCAGGCCTACATGGTGAGAACTGGATTGACGACGAGTTTCTGATTACCACGTCCCTCCTTTCGCATATGTGCACCTTGGAACATCTGAGGTTGGCTGCTCTCTATTTTTACACGTTTGTACTGAAGCTGTCTTTTTCTGAAAAGGCTTTGCTTTGGGTACAGCTTGGAGACTTTGTAACATCGTCCGTGAAGGCTGCCTCCAGAATGCCCTTCACAGACTGTCGTGCTCGCTTCCTAAGGTCTCTCCCCAGGAGGGCGTACAGGAAGGGGTTGAAGCAGCTATTGGCAGATGCAAGAGCAAGGGACACACAGTCCCAGGACACCAGAGCTTCCCCCAAGGGACTGTCAAAATCAACAAACAATGGGAGGACCCCGAAAATGTGGTATGGAGTCCAGCAGACAAGAAATACAGTCACCACTACCACAGCCAGGTGAAAGGCTTTGTTCCGAGACTTGACAACACGGATCCGTTGCATTCGGAAGACAATGAGGGTGTAACAGACTATCATGATGACCGCAGGCAGCAGGAAACCTACCACTAGCCTTGTGAAGGTTATTGCCATCAAAGGTGTTGGCACTTGATGTTCATATGGGAATGGGTCTAAATCATCCTGGAAGTCTTGTGAAAGCTCAGGTGTGGATAAGAAATCTTGGTGTGTGTTGGGGAAGAGGTCTAAATTAGTAGTAAGAAAAGCAGAGTTATTCAATGTGTCAGTTCTGATTTCTTCCATGGGAGGCCCACAGACAGTTGTGGGTGAGACCATACCAGTGAATTTATGTTGAGTAGATAACTTTGTAGAATCCACATGAGGTGAATCTTCAGAAGGTCTTTGAGATGTTTGAGAATAAAGGATAGTGGTGACTGACCCAGGAAGCACATGCTTTTGGAAAGAAGGATCTGATCTATTTTCCATTTCTCCAGGCAGCTGGGTAGGGAGGTCAGGAGTCTCATAGTCTGGATCAAAGTAGTAGTCCAAATAGTCGTATTCCATGGGGCCAAACTTGTAGGTACAGACAGTGTGGTTGTTTAAAGTCGATGTCTTTCGGTACACAAACACAGGTGTACACAGGATGAAAGCTGCCAGCCAAATGCATCCACAGGTGATGCAGGCTCTTCTCACGTTGCGGTGGTTTTGGCACCAGATTGGCTTGAGTACCATCAAACATCGGTCCAGGCTAATAGCAGTAAGCAGGAAAACGCTGGCGAACATGTTGAGGATGATGACGGAGGGGATGAGCTTGCAGAGGATCTCGCCGTAAGGCCAGTAGCCTTTGAGAGCCAAGTGAGCCATGGAGAAAGGCAGGGAGAGGCAGCAGAGGAAGTCTGCCCAGGTGAGGTGCAGAAACCAAACTGTGTTCACCGTGCGCCGCATCTTCAGGCCAGCCACCCACAGCACTAGCCCGTTGCCTGGCAACCCCAGTAGGAAAGTGAGGCCAAGAATGGCCATGGTGAGGATGGCTGGGGGTTGAGACTGAGGCTCCAAGTATCGGTCAGTTGAGTTGGTCTCATCATAGAAAGACTCCATGGCTAGATGTCTGCAGGAAGATGAAAATATGACAGCCGACAGTGTCTTGGGAAGACCACACAGTTCTTAGAATTTTAACTTTCCCACATAATAATGTGGCATCACAAAGCTAGAAAACCCTAAAAAGGTTGTAGTTTGTACTCCTTGACTTCATCTGAGACTACACGGAGACAGTCTCTGATGGACAATTTGAAATTCATGGAGTTGATTTCAGTGGTTGTCAAAATAATAACTTCATTTGGAACTATATAAGAGCAAATTTCCCTCCTGCCTTGTGTTTTCAATCTCTCATTTTCCACTAGCTCTTTTCCTCACTCGGTGTCCTCTAACAGTGTCCTCTAAACAAATGAGCCAGGCATAGTGGCCCATGCCCATAATCTCAGCCGCCTGGGTGCTGAGATGACAGCCACATCATGCCCCGCTGTGCCTGGCTCCTTTTCTCCACACTTGATCTACACCTGTTGAAATTCTACTTGTTCTCCAAGGTCAAGCTCAAATATTATACCTTCCTTGAAATATTCTCTGATTACTCAAATTAAGTATTTAATTTCTTAATTGTGTGTTTGAGTGCCCCCTCCCATATCTGCTATGCAGCAGCACTTCTTGTCCTGTGTTATATGTAATTGTTATTGTGGCTGTTTTATCTGTCAGTCTGCCTTCAATTTCTCGATGGCAAAAATGAGCCTCATCCATAAGCGATCATTTCACGGGCTTCGGTGTGTGCCTTGTGTGACTTAAAGGCTCCAGAATGCCTGCATGGAAGTGTGCTCACTGTGAGGCTTACTATTTGCTTTCAACTAAATTCAGAGTTCTAGTTGCTGTCCTTTTTACCTTTACCCAGATTGCTTCCTTAATTCCTTTGCTGTCCCTCCCCCACCTTTTTTTTTTGTTGTTGTTGTTGAGACAGAGCCTTGCTGTTATTAGTTCAGGCTGGCCCCAAGCTCACAGGAATTCACCTATCTCAGCCTCCCTAGTGCTGGGATGACAGGCATGCACCATGCCTGGAACCATGCGAGGGTCTAACTTCCTATTTGGATTTCCAGTTCTTTGTCATACAAGAGTGCTTTCTTTTTATAGAGGCCCAAAGTGTTTGAAAGTAGTTCTGCTAAGTTAACAGATGTTGTCACAGGGCCTTCCACGATTAGCAGAAGTTAAGATGACAAGTCAGCAAACATAAAAAAGCAGAAATGATCTTCATTCTCTTTTCGGTGGCTGCTTCTACTCCAACATTCAAGTCCTGGCAGGTTCCTTGTTTCCCTGCAGTGCCTGGTTGCTACCCTGACCTATTGTCCCGTTCTATTGCACGCATTTAAAATACTGAGAATCACAGCCCCATCAATTGCTAGGATTGACTAAAAGAAAACTTAGCCAGAAAAACCAAAACCAAAACCAAAACCAAAAAAAAAAAAAAAAAGAAAGAGAGAAAATTTAGCTTGTAATCCAAGCACTAGGGAAGGCTGAGGAAGGAGGATTGCAGATTCCTGCCCAGCCTGGATAGCTTAGTGAAACTGTCTCAAGAAAGGGGGTTGGGTTGGGATAGAGCTCATGGACTCCAGGTTCAACACCCAGTGCCACAAAGCAAAACCCAAAACAAAACACAATCATATCTTTTTTCACTACTTTACTTTTCCAGCTTTTAATACTAAAGCTCAGTATATTAAACTTTTAGAAAATCACAACAAAGGAGATTAAGATACCAAGTCCGATGACTATCCAGCCAATTCTGAGATAGGGTTTTGCTATGTAGTTCAGTCTGGTCCTGAACTCTCTATGTAGTCCAGGCTGGCCTTGTACCCATGAGCTTCTCTTGGCTTGGCCTCTCACGTGCTGGGATCATAGGCATGCACCACCTGGCTGGCACTATGACTTTTTTTTTTACTGCAAAGATTAGAGAATGGAAAGCCTATAGCATTGCTAACAAAGAGTCCTGTCCAAACTGAAGTAACAAAGACTAAAAAGAAAAAAATTTGATGTAAGAAAAATGGAATTATCTGTCATGAACTATATTTTAAATATTATTTGTTTGAAAATGAAAAAAACAAGGTCCAATTCCTGGTCCAAAAAAAGAAAAAAAGAAAAAAAAATATGAATCAGAAGTTAAAAATCCTTCAGAGCAAGATCATTTTATATTTCTCCAAGTTTGGGCTTCAGAATGCCTCTATGCTTGAAGATGAGTAGATGCTTTAAAAAAAGACTTCAAAATTGAATTGACCAGCACTAATTAAAAAAGTGAAATTAATAACAAAATTTTTATGTGATAAAATATATATTGCAGAATCAAATAGAAATAGGATGATGAAGGCAGTAGCAATAAGAACTGGGCCAAACAACAGGAGAAAAAGAGAGAACAGAATGGGAATTTATATATGTGTATGTGTATATAGGAAATTAATGATATGAAAATCAAAACTGGTGAGAGAAAGCAAAACTCAAGGAAAAGAAAGATAAGCATTGTCACTTTAAGAGAAGGGGAAAATGTCATAAGGTTCATTATCATTTCCAGAATGAAGATACTAAAGGCAAAGCCCATTAGAAGTTCAAATTTTTAAAACTGGGAAGGTCAACATAAGGATAAGCAAGACAGCTCAAAGCTGGGGATGGAGCTGGGGAAGGACAAGATCATGACCCTGCAAATTTTGTCTGTAATGAGCAAGGCAGGCTAAGCATAAGTCATAAGGTCAGTTTAATTTTTCTTACCAAAAAGTGGAGATACCGCTGAAGGCTTCCACAGCGAGCTGTAGCTCTCCACAGAGCCGTTGGGTCCCCAGACCTAACCACACTGAAGTCCTGTAGCAAGTTCCGGCAAGTTGCTGAGCTTTCCCTTTTTCTGTTTCCTAAAGTAAGACTCATGATCCTCACCACTATCTGATCTCAGAGGCAGAAGTTCTAAGTGAGTCATTTCTAAATCCTTGCCGCAGATAAGAAAAGCGGTGCAGAAGTGGAGGGGTTTTCTCAGTGCTGCTTTCTGGAGGACAGTAGAGTAGGATTGAAGTGAAGGTGCTTTTGGGATAAGATTCTCATTTCATAGGTTTTACTTTGGTTTTAGAAATGCAAGCAGAGAAATTGACACTATGAGATGAAAGTGTTGTGATAGGGAGAGATTATAGAAGAAAAATCCACTTAATTAATCTCTGTTAATATCTATTCTTTTTTTTTTTTGAGACATGGTCTTGCTTTGTGGTTCAAGCTGGCCTTGAATTCACTGTGTAGCCCAGGGTGACCTTGAACTCAAGGTGATCCTCCTGCCTCAGCCTCCCAAGGGCTGGCACTATATGTGTGTACCAACTACTCTGCCTGGCTTTAATATTTGATATTTGTAAAAGACATATATGCCATAGCTAAATCAAGAAGAATGAACAATCAAGTGGAATGACACACACACACACACACACACACACACACA
>NDGN011528633.1:5636-18962 GCA_002564285.1 Tympanoctomys barrerae
TCTCTCTCTCTCTCTCTCTCTCTCTCTCTCTCTCTCTCTCTGTTTGTGTGTGTGTGTGTGTGTTTAATTAATTAAAAGGCTGGATGAAAAAATAAAAAAAGATCACCTGTGTTCTCCAGCCAACAATTTTCCTGCAGCACCTTCAGGGGGAGAGAAGGCAATTAAAACATGAAAAATAAAGGTCCCCTGAACCAGTCAGGACCTACACAGCTCCAGAGGGAAAGCCACATAGGCTTAAAACCTGTTCAGTAGAGAAACACCATCCAGGGAGCACCCATGCCTCCTGAGACCACCAAAATGGTGGTGCTTCCGCTCTTCCCACGTAAAAACGTGAGGCAAGTGGGGGGACTGGAGACAGACATAGACAGAGACAGAGAGATTGTCCTTAGCACTTCTAATGAAGGACAAGGACAATTTGCTTTGGGAGCCAAGGCAAAATGGTGAGATCCCCTGCAGAGTATTCCAGAAATCAAACAGCCCTACGAGGCAAATGCTTATGTCCTAGCTATTGTTCCTGTGCTCCTTAGACCTTTCTTCATGCAACAAAACCTCTATACCCTAGGTGCATATGTGTGTTCCAAGACAAAGGAAGTAGAAAAGGAGACTGGTTTCCCCTGATACTTAAAAAGATTCCTTCAACTTCATGATGTCATTGTCAGCAGAACACCAGAGCTGGCTGCTGCAACACAAGGGTGACTTCTCTCTTAAACAATGCTTTTCAAATCCGGACAACCTGGGTCTCTGCCCCAGGCCTCCACAATCCCAGCTCAACTCCCCAGCACCACCCTACTTTTCTGTGCCTCAGTTTCTTCATCAATGAAGATGGCGGCAACTGCAATATCAGCCTCCTCTGGGGCTGCTCTAGGAATTAAGTTTGTGGGTACACACGGCAGCAACCTCCAAAGCTGCACATGAGCACTGGGTCAGGGCAGAATATCATGGGAGGCCAGCAGATGGATTCTGTCCTGCTTCTGGTGCAGAGGCAGTGATGAGGAGAAGGGGAGCGGAAAAGGCTACTGATGACGAGAACATCAACAAGCCAGGCAGAGAGCCCCTTGTGACCCAGCACAGATTCTGTGTACAGGCTAGGCAGCAACCAGACAGAAAAGGGCAGCATCCCCAGGCTGTGGCTGTTTCCTCCCATGGAGTGCATCTCGCTTGAAGGCGAAATCCTGGACAAGGAGACTCGCTTCATTTAATTTGTGGAGGTATATTCCCAATTATTTCCAAGGTTTTCTTTCTTTTGTTTACATTAAGGATGAGTGTTGCATGCAAAGTGTCAAAGAAATAAACAGATTAGAGCGGGTGGTGGCAGCCGACTCCGATTACGCAGACTCCGCTCGAGGATGTGGAGAGCCCGCCTCCCCTCCTGGGTGCTCCTCCAGCCTCCCAGATGGGTGCTGCTCATGCACCGGGCACATCCTCTGGGCCCATGGGAAAGGGAGGTGCCCTTCCCTCTGAGATGCTCTCCCAAGATGTTGCAGCAATCATCCTGAGGCGGACACCAAAGGCAGAGCACATCTCATGTTCATTAAGTATTAACTAGGTGCTTGGCTTAATCCGCACAATTATCCTATGCAATAAAAATCATTGCTTCCATTTTATAGATGAGACAGCTCAAGGCCTCAGAGATAGACTGGCTGGCTTGTCCAGGATCACACTGCTAATGAGCACAGCGACCAGAGCTTGCGGGAAAGCCTGGCTCAAGCACGACGTGGCAAGCGCTGTGGGAAACGCAGAGGAAACACGGCTTTGGCAAGCTTTCCATCCTGCAAGGGTGATGTATGGGTACAAGCAGCGTGAACAGAAGCAAAGAAGGAGAAATGATAATGTACAAGTAATGGATTCTAATTCCAACCCTGGGATTCAGGACATCATCAAAAGAAGGAGTGTGAAGGGGACCGGACAAGCTGGATGGAGCCGTAGCCAGGGGAGCACGGCGTGAGAAGAGGAAGAGGGAGCACTCAGAGGCCTAGCCCAGACCTGGGAGAGCCAGAGGCCCCACAGAGGGCCACACCAGGCGGATGCTGACCCCATCCCCTCCCATCTACGGTCCTTTCCTGAGCACAACCCAGGCCTCTTAGCAAAGCCCACCAAGGCGTCTGTGGCACCGTGTCCTCTCACACATCCAAGTCCTCCCCGCTGGGACGCTCACAGGCCATGTCTTCTCCTCTCCACGTGAGGCCCAGGCCCTCCTTCACACTGTGGCCTGTTCACTCCTGAATTCTGGGCATGGCCCCTCACTTGGGGCAGACGAGGGGTCCACACACTGGACTCCTGGAGACACACTTCTCCACAGTGCAGCTCCTGTCAGGAAGCGCACTCACCCACCAGCTCACGCTCCTGGCCCTCACAGGGGGTTGTACCTTCCTGTAAACAAGAACATTTACCTTGTTCCCCAGAGCCAAACACAGCACCCGCGTGTAGGAGGGGAAAAACACATGTGAGTGGGATCATTGACTGAGTAATAAACCTCAGGAAGGGGTGAGAAGTGACGGAGGAGAGGAATTCAGGGACCAAATTTTGAGTTGGGGAAGAGGACACGACTTGACATATGAAGTTCCTTTGTTCACCATTTACTCTGTGGACAATGCAGGGGTTCTGATGCGCTTGAAGGAGGAAGCAGTATGCCCCATTTATCAGGTTACAGTGTGCTGGGAGCAGAGAGAGAGAGAGGAGGACAGGGACGGCGAGCCTCTTCAGGAGACAGCAGTGATGCTGCAGAGCACGGAGTGAGCACGTGAGCCGCTCGCCTAACCTGACCCAGAGGGAAAAAAGCGGGCCCAGCTGTCAGAAGTCGGCAGGCACTGCCTCTAGTTAGACCTTAGCAGCACTCCACGCTGTGCACAAAGTGCGGGTGGAGAGGAGAACAGGCCCGCTGGGCGCTGGAGAGCAGCGCATGGGCCCCTCAGCCCGGTGAGAGCTCCCTCGGGAAACACCTGTCACGTGACCAAGCCGCCTGGGGCCCTCCGCTGAAGTCCTGGCAGAGCCTTCGCTGGCCGAATCTCTCACTGCCAACCACCGAGGGCTTCTAGGAGTCTGCAGATTATGGGCTGTGGGAATCCTGCATCATAAAACTTTCACCCAGCTGCTTACGCGCCCGGCTGAGCAATTAGGAAAGATGCTTTCAAGCACATCAAAAGGCTCTGGGAGGCGATCTCGGGAGGCTGCCTGCTCGCTGTGAGGCAGGCAGGAGTCAGGTCTCATTATCCTCATTTTACAGAGGAGAAAAGTAGGTTCCCTGGTGACTAAGTCCCTTGCCTGAAGTCAAACAGCCAGCAAAGGGTGGGACCCAAAATAACGTCAGTTGCTGAGTCCCAGGACTCGGCCTGGCCTGAACTCCCATCCCACGGAAGTGCCTGTCTCTAGGCAGTCCGGGCTCATGTCCCTAGGAATGCCAGGGCACAGCGTGGTCCCCAGTGGCTCCTCTGGCCACTAGGTGTACCCAGATTCTTTCCTGACACAGAGATGTGGCATCTGCCCCATGTGTCATCTAATGTGACTCTGCCCACACCAGCATTTTCTCAAACCTAGATCCCAGCGAGTGGAGCACCTGGACGCTCGCACTTGCAAACATTTCCGAAGATGTCAAAATCCTACCGGTCATTTTTTTTCTTCTAACTTTTCCAGAGTTCTTAGGGTTGTGACTCATTACAAAGCGCAGGTCTTCCAGGATGAGGCCACCAACTTAACTCAAGTCCAGCTGTACATACGTGGAGCTGCAGTGAGCACTCCGTGATGTTAGGCCTATAATGTACACAGCGGAGCACCCAGTATGTAGTAATGACTAGAAAAAAATCAGCAAGAGATCTGAACCCAAAAAGTACACACACTTTCTCTCTGTCCAAATTCTGGCTAGAAAGTAGTTCACACCCACTTCTCTCTCTTCTGGGCCAAGAGAGTTCGGTTTTGCTCTTAGCAATGTCAACCACTGCCTTGTTTTAACAAGGTTCATTTGACTGCTAGCCCAAATGGCACTTCTTACAGCAACAACACTGTGACAGTCACAGAGAGGGACTGCACTGAGCGACACCAGCTCCATTTTGACTTGCCTGTCACTGAGCAGTAAACACCTTCCCCT
The DNA here is from genome assembly GCA_002564285.1 of Tympanoctomys barrerae. NCBI lineage: Eukaryota > Metazoa > Chordata > Mammalia > Rodentia > Octodontidae > Tympanoctomys > Tympanoctomys barrerae. The sequence goes on from NDGN011528633.1 coordinate 9,718, forward strand.
GTCAAAAAATGGTGGTGTCCAGCCCTGACAACTCCACAGCGTCTCAACTCACTAATGGCAAAGATAACAGAAGTAAGGATGACAACACCCAAGCCGTGGATGCCCCCCTTGGGATCATAAGTCCACAGGCTACCAAGCCACATTGGCCACTGCCCCTCAGACTGAAGATCCTCAAGCCGTGCTGCCTGAGGCTCATTCAGATTAATCAAGATGTTCCGCACTTTGAGTGCCCCGTACTCTTTCCCACCACCACCTATGACCCTCCTCAGCTTGGCCTGCAGGCTGTCTCAGCGAGGCAACTCCTCACGTTGCTATAGACTTGCTATACTGAGGTACTGGACTTCTCATGATCCCTGTGACTATTGTGTTCATTAGAAGCATTCAGTAAACTGTAGACCTCTTAAAGTAATCCAAGTGTGTGCATTTCTTTCTTTTTTTTTTATTGAGAAATAAATATGAATGAGTCAGTTTCACAGCTGATTAGTGTGTGCATTTCTATTAGGATGACCTCTGACCCTTTCTGGGTTTTTCATGGTGTGGATCAAGCTTGTGGTTCCCAAGGGAGTCCTTCCTTATACCTCCCTAGACTCGTCACTACTGGTCATCATTGGGCCCAGAACATAACAGATTAAAGACAGTACACAAAGGGAGGCCAAAGGCTGTACTCAGATGCAACCTGCATATACGTGTCCTGTCCTGGCCTCTATGGGCCTTCTAAGAGTCTTCTAGAGTCTCCTTATCTGGCCGACAACACTTGCTCAGGTAGGCCCTGGTCACTGCATGAGCTTGGAAAGGTGTGTCCTGCTACTGCTACTCCCTGTGGATATTATGGTGGTACTTCTTGCATATCAACATTCTGCCCTCATCCTGTAGATCCCCTGCAGTCTGGTGACAACTCCCAAGCCCTCGTGTACCTTGGGGAAGCCCCGCATCCCATATGTACTGGCTGATACATTGTGTCAAGGTGAGAAGCTTAGAAGTTTCATTAAGTGACTCAGCAGGGAGCCAGGGTTCTTATTTTGCAAGCATCCTCATCCTGTGCAAGAGGAGGGCAGGGAGAAGGTATGAGTTCTACACCCCTAGCCCAGGGTAGCCGGCAGTACAATGTAAGGAGGGGAGCGCGGCCTGCTGGCTGCCGCAGCTGCTGCTCCTCCCTTTGCTCTTGCTGCTTCGCTGCCCTGTGCTGTTGCCCCTGTGCCTCGCCACCCAGCCTCAAAGCCAGCTGATATGGACTGAAACCTCCACAAATTGTGAACTACATAAACTTTTCTTCCTTAATTTGCAGTGTTGGGTACTTTGTCTCAGCAATGAGAGAAGAGTAACTGAGATAACATAGTCTGAGATCTTTCTTTGTCTGCCACAGACATCCATTGGGTCCTCTTTGGCAAGCCAGAGAGCTAATGCTTGAGAGAGTTGCTGGCAACCAACAAAGGACAAGAAATACTAAATAAACACCCAAGTTGTCTCATTCCTAAATACAGTGTCTCTCTCTTTTTTCCTTTTTCTGAAATTTTTTTTTAATCATCTCACTTACTTATTTGGTACAGGATCTCACTATGCAGCTCAGACTCACAGTGATCCTCCTGCTTCAGCCTCCCCAGCACTGGGATTTCGGGCGAGTGCCACCACACTCAGTTTCAGTGGCCAGTTTGGTGCCCTGGGTTCTAAGCCAGCATGGCATACACTACCAGGGATCAAACTTGGGTCCTTGCACTTGCCAGACAGGCTCTTAGACTGTCAAGCCATCCAGCACAATAGGACACTTCCGGCATTGTCTTGTCATAGGTCCTCAGCACCATCAAGTCCCAGTGTCCCCAGTGGTGGCTGAGTCAGGCACACACCCTGGACAGGTGACTCTGCCTTTCTTTCACTTCTTCACTCCACTCCTGCAGCTTTCTAAGATCACCTCCAAACTAACTGCTGGTACCCAAGTCCCTGCCTCGGGCATGCTTTTGCACATAGTCCAATATGATTTTTCAGTAAAAGTAGCTTTTGCATTTAAAAAGTACAAATATATAATGTAATGATTATTAAACAGATATTAGCACTGGCATACAATAAAGAATGAGATTTTTTTCAACAAAACTAATTAAAATATGCAGTTCTGTCTTAACAAACCAACTACCAGGTAAGTATTCTGTGATTTTTTTTTTCCAGTTGTAGCCCAAACTTCCACTTACCTATAAGGCCCCAGGAATTGCAGTCTTCCACATTGTCCTTGGGTTTGCAAGGGCTTCTGAGTCTGCTCTTTGCAGGCTGGGTCCTGTCCTCATCTGCTCTGTCTCCTGTGCATGTGACTGAGGGGAGAACTAGGGTGAGGCCCCTCAGGCCACGTTGGAAACACATTGTTGGATTTGGTCTCTATCTAAAATGCTGGTAATTTGTTCATCATTGTTTTGCATCAATTTTTATTTTTAAAAGATTGTATTAAAATTCTATCATATCATAATTACTGAGTTTGGGGCAATCTTTAATTTCAGCACTCAAAATTAGTGTTTTTCTCACCTTGTCAGCTAAGAATAGGATGTGAGTCCTAAGTGAGCCGGTGGTCATCCAGGGCCAAGCTCCCTGAAATGAGTTGTTTGGCACCCAGGGCCAGAAGGGAACTGCTTCTAGGTCCGCTTAGGGTCAACTGTCCAGCATACTCATTGCCCCTTTGCCTTATAGCTCAGACTTTGAGAAAAAATAAATAAATGCATCTGAGCCTTCCACAGTCTTCGCAAGGAGTCCTCAGAAGCTCACAAGCCCTTAGCTGCAGCAGAACGTCGTCCCAATGCCCTGCTCCACAGGCATCCACCTCCTCCTCATCGTAAATTTCACGTCCCTCAAATGGTGCTCCTGACTTAGCTCTGCAGATGTCACCTGATTTAGACACTGATGAGGTCCTAACAGGCCTGTTCTCCCACCAAGGCTTGTTCCATTTGAGCGGGAGAGGTTTAGCCTTTGGAAGCTTTTATATAAATATTTGCAATCTAAGTGGACAAATTTAAACAAAATATATTTTCAGATTTGCTGTGCCATGAAGTGCTGTTTTCCATCTTCACATGAGCTTCCTGGTGGATGTATTTGGTTTCCTTCCCTGCTGCATGACACCTGGCACAAACCAAGAGCTTGACACAGTGTGCATGCATTTCCTTGCATTTCTGCAGGATAGGGGTACAGGTGGGGCCTCATGGGGTCATCTGCCTTCATCTCCCCAGACCCTCCTCCAGTGTCCAGGGGCTGCATCCTCATCTGGGGACCCAGGAGGGGCAAGATCAGCTTCCAAGCCCATTCCGCCTTGGGCAGAACTCAGTCCTTGTGGCTCTGTTGATGAGAGCCCTGGTGTCTTGCTGGCTGTGGCTAGAGGCCATGTGTGTTAGATGGCAGCCGCAGTTCCTTGTCATGTGGGCTTCATTTCTCAATGTAGAGCTGGCTCCAACCAGCCCACAAGAGGGTCTCTGGAAAGACAGCGACTGATTTAGCATGATCTTGTCACAGCTCTGGATGGGGACAGGAGCCCAAAGTGTGCCTTTGCCACACTCTATTGGTCAGGACAAAGGCAAGGTTCCTGTGGAGAACTGATGGGCGAGGACTGTACAATGGTGTGAACCCTTGGAGGTAAGGTTCTAGGGACCAGGAGGATGCAATGCTACAGGCCTGTAGCTCTAGTTACTCGGGGGAGCAGAAGAAGGCAGGTCAGAAGTTCAAGGCAACTTAGTAGGACTCTATCCCAATATTTTTTTTTTAAATGTTTAAAGGGAGATGTAGCTCCACATTCCCTAGGTTCGAGCCCCAATACTGAAAAAAAGTCTTGGGGTTCTAAAGTAGCCCCATCACAGTGGAAATCTTATCTTAAACTTCTGTAAGAAGACCTTCAGCAGCAGATGATGACAGGCTTGTAGCATCAAATTCAACACCAGAAAGAGGGGATATAGCCCTAGACAAAAGCACAACTCACCACCACCAAGGATGCAATTGTTTTCCAATCATGTGTTGCTATTTTAGAAATTCTTCTGGCATTGCATTTAGTTTCATTATATGCATAGTATTTTACATATGTAGTATGTTACATAGAGTATAATATGTATTATATACAAGTGTCCTGAGTATTTTCCTACCCAGCCTAGAGCTATACTGGGTATGGAGAGTAGCCTGAGAAAAAGTAAAATAAAAGTCTCCACAAGTTACTGGGAGGCAAAGGGGTCCTGCTGTGGAAGTAATATAAGCAGACAAGATCCAAAAGTGAGAGACATTGTCTTTGGGTCAGCAGGGCACACAGTGACACTGGGTAGGGACAGCAGCCCGACTTAGATCCTCATCACACCAGCCTGCCAGGAGCTGGACAGGAGATGCACACAGCCAGCAGGGCTGGAAAGGAAGAGACTAGACATTACTGAAGACAAGGACAGATGTGAGCACGCAAGCCACTGCTAGTGATGTCTAAAACAACCGGAGGGAGACTCTTTGCAGGTGTTGTGGCTTGTGTCAAGTTGTCCCCCCAAAACCTCATACAGTGATGGGGCGGCAGGCTTCTAGAGTTTGTGATTAATTCATGATCCAGCGCTGGGAATATGTGTGTGAGTGCTGCTGGGATTATGGGTGTGAGCAGCACCCCCGCCCTGCGGGGAGATACACTGAATGCAGTAGAAGGAAGGGCCAGGGGCTTGCTGCCGTTGCCACCGCTCCTCCCTTTTGCTCTTGCTGTTTCGCTCTCCTCCGCCTCCATGAACTGCTGCCCTCTGCCATGTGCCAGTGTGCCTTGGAGCCAGCTGAGTACAGACTCAAACTTGCAGAAACTGTGAGCTAAATAAACCCTTCCTTCCTTCCTTCCTTCCTTCATTTTGGATGTTGGGTACTTTGTCCCAGCAATGAGGGAAAATTAACCGAGACAGCGGGAGCTCACAGACGCTAATCACGGGTTGGCACTAGGCAGGCATACAGGGAAGAAAAACATTTATTGGCAGCTGATAAAACAGAAGGTGGCGTGGGTATTGTGGCCCTAATTCCCTCCAAAGGCTACAGTCCTGAGAGACTGGAAGATATAAAATACGTCTCTTGCTAACAGCAAGGTAAGTTTCTATAGTTCGGGAATCACCCGGCCTTCTAGTATCACACACACTAGGATCAGTAAAGAATATGGGGAGAGGATACACAGTGGTCGTTCCTAATTACAGACATTAATACAAACAAGCTCACAAGAGCTTGTAACCAAAAATACAGTGAATGGTTACATTTTTTAAACATGTATTACAGAAGAAGATGCATTGCTATTAAGCGCCCTTGATGTCCTTCCTGCCATATAAATGCACTGATCCGGTCATTTCTGAAGCAGTTCCGGAAGTCCCCTCTTGGGAGTGTCCCCTTAGTTGTGTGCTCGTCCCTGCCTGCATGTCCTGAATTGATCCAAAACGTTACCTTTCATGAGCACTTTTACTTTGGGGAAGAGTCGAAAGCAGCATGTTGCCAGAGGTGGTGAAAAGGTGGAGTGGTACGGACTGTAGTGTCTTTACGAGCCTGCTTTGGCAGCAGTATTGAGCCTAGTTTTGATCATGCCTTAAAAAGGCCGTATCGCGTCTCACACTGTCCTAGGAGCCAACCACAAAGCACGCTCCAGGGTGGACACACTCCTGACCTTGTGGTGGGCAATCGCCCCCAGCATGTGATGGAGAGGGAAGGTAGCAAAGCATGGAGGACCGCTCTGAAATAACCAGAGATGCTCCTTTAAACCACCAGGTATCGGGGTGACTCATCACACACCATTGTGGTTCACATCTATAATAGCCCTCCAAAGTCTCTCCTGTCCAGAGCTGATGGGCTTTGACGAAGTGATTGACTGCGGGGTTTGCTATGGTTTGTGTCTAGTTGCCCCCATAAAGCCTCACATAAGTCATGGAGCTGACATGACTAGAAGAACAGCATGCGGCTTGAGGGGCAGAGCCAGAGGACCTAGGCGGGGCTCAAGAGGTGGAGCCAGAGAGACACAAATCCTTAAACTGGTGGTGCACGCTACCCCGGGGCCTGCGGCCTCTCTGAGGTGTGCAGCAGGTCATTCCAGACACCTGCGGCATCCCAGGCTCTCCTCTGGACCCTGTCGTACGGGGCAGTGGTGTCTGCAGTTGAGGCTACCTGGGGCAGAGAGGCGATGTCTGGGGAAGACAGGGCTCAAATCCATTGATGAAATTATCAGCTGAACAGGATCCATAAGAGGCAGAGCCTAATTAGATGAAGGAGGTCGCTTTGAGGGTGGCTTTGGAGGATGCGATTGCCCTGGTCCTTCCTCTGCAACTCCTGTCCTGACTACCATGAGACAAGCATCATTTCTCAGCTTCCACCACTGCAGCCAGCTCACCATGGGCTGAAAACTCTGAAATCAGGAGCTAAAATAGACCTCCCCTCCTTTTTAAATTGTGAGTAATATGCCAGATACTTGGTCACAGAGCCAGAGAGGTGACTCCCACACACTGTGATGGACAGCTCATCCTGCCTTGATCTGTGGTCTGTGCCCCCACGCCCAAGGAACACCTCTGAGGCCCTTCGCTCAGGGGAGAAGTGGGATGATGATGGAAAGGCACGTCCAGGTGGGTGAGGAACTGGAAGAGGAGCCGGGTTCTGGTTCTCACCCTATAGGACCTGCCAGCGGTGTAAGCTGCATGAAATCATTTCCTCTTCTGTAAAATGGAATTAGTGACAAATGCCTTTCTTGCATCATGCTGTTATTATGAAATGCAAATTACAGAACCCACGTTAAGGCTTTGCAATATGTGAGGTTCTATACCAAGGAAGGGGTTACCATCACCGACTTCATCATCATTATCTTTACTGCCTGCTGCTGTACGCTAAAACCAATAAAATTTAAATGCACCAGTCAAACCAGCCAAGTAAACAGAGACAACACTAAGTATCTGAAAAGGAGGATATTTCTATGGAGAACAGGAAGGGGGGGGAAGGCTGGAAACACTGCCAAAGAGTGGGCAGGCAACCCAAGGAAGGACAGTGGCAGGAAGCTGCTGCCATTCCTGAGCTGGTGGGACAAAAGGAAGAGGCAAGTCCTGCACCCTCGTGCATGGGATCAGCCTAGGAGAAGCCCAGCTGTGGCTGGTGCTGGGAGCTCAGAAAAAATGCTGCCAGAAACAACTTGGGGTGTGGGGGAGGGGAAGCAGCATGGGCTCTCCTGCGGGCTGTTCTCCGGTGCCCTGCTAGTGTCTCCCTCTGGCTGGACTCAGCTAGAAGCCAGTTGACACAGAATGACAAATGGATATGGAGCCCACATTCCCTGGGCCAAAGAACTACTCTGTTTAGCAGGAGGTGCAATAATATACTGGCAATGGAACAAAGCAGAACTCCTAGGCTCACAGATTCGAGCTCAAGGGATCCTGGGTCTCATCCAGCCCAGCTCCTCACACTATGGGGCGCCCTCAGCCAGGAAAAGGTAGGACTCGCCCAAGGCCCTGGCACAGCTCGCGAGGGGCAGGCTGGAAACCAGACAGTTAGATTGCTAGGGTCTAGGTCTCTCCACGGCGTTCACTCCACAGTGATAAATAGCAAAGGTCCCTCAACCTCAGAGCACATATCCTGCTAGTTGGTTTAGAGACCATTATTTGGCTCTCCAAATTCACAGAAACAAGGTTACAGGCTGGCCATATTCCCAGACTGTCTACTAAGTGTCAGTTAAGCCCACAACATGGTGAAGAAGCATGGCGGGCCTGGTCAGCATCGTCCTCCCCACAGACTGCAGAAGAGAACACCCCACCACATCCCCAGCTCCCCACATGGTCTGAGGCCTCTCCAGGCTCTGTTCTCTAAGGGAGTAGGAAGGGCCTGCCCAGTCATCTGGTAACTCCCTCCCCCAGGGGTAGTACAAAAGGGAGGTGAAGTCCACAGGGTCCTGCAGATAGACCAGGTGCCCCTGAGGAGCAGAAGCAGGGCTTTATGGTCTCTGTTTTTCTCACTTTATCTTTGTACCCCCGCCCCCTTCTAGTAACGGGCACAGTTCATACCTGATTGTCACCCTGTCTCATACACATGTACACATGTACACATGCACACGCATACACACACAACTGGCTGTGTGTGTGTGTGTGTGTGTGTGTGTGTGTGTTTGGGTGTGTGTTGAATGAGAACCCTCAGGGAAAACCACAGGTGTTGTACAATAAATTTATACTTGAAAATTAAAACAAATCTCATTTTTCTCCATGAGGTTCTATCTTCCAGTTAGAGGTGTTTCGTGACAGAAACAGGGCTGCGTGTGCAACAAGGTCATGTGTGTGACAGGGCCATGTGTGTGAGCAGGCCATGTGTGTAACAGCGCTATGTGTGATGGAGCTCTGTGTGTATTAGTGCTGTGTGTGACAGGCAGTGTGTGGACAGGATGGCATGTATAATAAGGTGTGTGTGTGTTGGGGTCTGTGAATGGACAGGCTTATGTGTAGACTGGGCCATGTGTGACTGTGGGTGTGACAGGGCCATGTGTGACACAGGTGGTGCCTGATCTCAGGCTTCAAGGACTCCCTCCTCTTCCAGCCCACACGCCCTGTGGCAACTGTGGGGCCGCCCACGCTTGCTCCTCAGAGCTGGGCCACGTCACCTGAGCGGGTAAGCCCTCATTTCAGGAACCAGCCACCCAAAAGAGAGAAACTGCTCGTTGGCCCAAAAAAGAGAAGGAGGGTGAGATTCCTAGGAACTTAAAAGAAACACAACTTGATGCCTGATGCAGAAATGGAAACTGAACTACATTTCCTGCCCTGTAGGTCAAAGCACAGAGAAAGGTTTCCTCAAAACTTGACAGCAGCCTCCCCATTGAGGGGTACAAGAAATCAAAAGCTTTAGCTGGCCCACACCCTTTTCTGAGAGGCCTCCCTATCCTCCAGAGACAAAAGGGATGGTTCCCAGCCCTCACCTCTTCACCCTGGCCCAGGTTTCCTCCCACTCCATCAGGAATTCCATGCACAGTCACACAGGAAGTGTACTGCACAACCCCGAGCTACTGTTCCCACCAGCTGCAGGGTGACGCGAGCCCTGGAACTGGGCAGCGCTCCTATCAGAATGTGCCTTGCCGCTTGCCATGGGCCGTGCTAACCCCTCCCAGACAGGTGCTCCTGCTTGTGCACAGTTGTCCTTTGTCCCTAGTACCTAGCATGACTCCTGCCACAGAATAGGACTTCAATATAGTCTCTTACAAATCAAAGAAAAGAAAAAAAGGAGGGGTGGGGAGATGGCTCAGTAGAATAAGTGCTTCCCTGGCAAGCACAAGGGCCTGAGTTCAA
>NDGN011528637.1:1905-12541 GCA_002564285.1 Tympanoctomys barrerae
TCTCTCTCTCTCTCTCTCTCTCTCTCTCTCTCTCTCTCTCTCTGTGTGTGTGTGTGTGTGTGAGAGAGAGAGAGAGAAGATACAGAATCTCACCAGCTCAGTAGCCCCTTGCTCTGCCTTTCTGGAGCCTGGGGAAGCCCTGGGTACCCTGGCAGCGGCTGCAATCCCAACTTGGCCAGGTGCTCTGAGGAACCTTGGGCATGCCTGTTCTTCTGGGCCAGCCTCAGTTTCCCCACCTGTGAAGCCAAGGCACTGCTTTTTTCCCTGGGGTGCTGTGGCTGGTGAGATAGGGCCCACAAAGGGGTGCGGGAGGGGCAGACACCCAGCTGGTCTCTTGTGTAGGAAGCAGGGTTAGCCACTGCCCCAGCCTCCAGGGGGAGGTCTCCAGAGCCTCCCAGGCTTGGCCCTGTGCCATCTGCCCGCACTCTTCCCTGGAACTCAGGAGGAATGTTTCCTCTTCCCTCCTCCTCCTCCTTCTGTCTTCCTGTGAGTGTCGGTGGGACTCTTTCAGCACGCCAGCTCCTGGGGCAGCCTGAACCTTCTCCCCACCCGGCCCCTGCCCTTGCCCCATGGCCCACCAGGCTGTTTCCAATCTGAACGCCATGCATCTTCCGCTCAGATCACAGCCGCCTCTTTGATGGAACTAATGATGATCTAGGGCCCAGGAGCCCCAGACTGCCCCACACAGGGATAAATCCTGCTCAGCCCACACTGGGCCTCCAGCCTGCATCCTTCCCTCCTCCAGGCTGTGGGGAGCCCCCACCAGTGGCTGGGCCCAGGGAAGGGGGGTTCCTTTCAGGCCTACAAGGGAGCACCAGAACCTCTGGTGTATGTGTGTGTGGGGGTAGTAGCAAGCTTATAAAAGGACTATTTATAAGGACACTGTATCCCCTCATGATCTCCGGCATCAGCTGATGCTGGAGGTGACACCCTCTAGCAGCCACTGCTACCCAGGTTCAGTTCTATGGATTGTTTCAGGCATCTTGCAATGTTGGGGGCACAAAAGAAACATGACCTAGCTCCTGCTCCCAGGGGCTCATGGTGAGGAAGAGAGACAGGCAAACTGACCGCCCTAAGCTGTGCGTGTGAGTGAGGTAGGGAGCCCAGGGGCTGTGGTAGCCGGGGCAGAGAGGGCCTGACCAATCCTGCACAGCCAGGAAGGCTTCCTGGAGGAAGGCGCTGACCTAGGCCTTGTGCCCCAAACACTGATAATCCAAAACAAAAAGGATGTTAAACCCTAAAACTTATACATCTGCTAAAATTAAAACAGCTTTTTAGCTGGACCCAGTGACACACACCTGCAGTCCCAGCTCCTTGGGAGGTTGAGGCAGGAGGACTGAAAGTTTGAGGCCAGCCTGGGCAGCCCAGCCAGACTCAACAAAGGACTTTCTTTCTCCCTAGCAAAGGACTTCTAGCAAACCACTTGTAGCTGAGTATCAGAAACAGATGTGACACGCGGCTGGGAAGCAGGAGCTCACCTGGGCTGGGGGACTCCAAATAGGATTTAGTGCTTATGACAGGAGCTGGCACTGAGCCACCTGCTCAGGTGGCTTTGGAGACCCAGCAATCTGGGCTGGGGCCCTGTCCACCCCAACTTGCCTGGCCCACTGTCCCAAGCCCCATGGATCTAGAAGCCCTGGAGGCCTCCATGCAGGCTGGCCTGACCTTGCAGGGCCAGGGAGAAGGGGCATAGGTCAGCGGGGAAGGGCAAAGGATAGGGATGCACTTCATCTGGGGGGTGGTGGGAATACAGTAGGTGTCTAATAAATGCTTGCAGTGTCAAGCACTATGCTGGGGATTCCTTTTCAATTCCCATAGCCGGGACCCTGCAGAAAACTTGGGGGCAGGTGGCTTGGGTCAGAGAAGGGAAGAGGTGCAGCACCCTTGTGTGAGGCCGCCCAACCCTTAGGGACACAACCAACCTGGACTCTGCATGAAGGCGGCTCCTCACCTCTGGGCCAGGTCAGTGCGGGGGTGGGGTGGGGAAGGCGGCGTCTGCCGTCTGCGCCCATCACCTGAGCTGCACCGGGCGGGGAGCATAACAATTATTGGGAGAGGTTTTAAAAAATCATTATCAAATAACTACAGCTTGGAAAAGTTGGCCGGCAGGACGGAAAACGCGGGCTGGATCGCGCCGAGAAGGCGGCGCCGCTGAGCCGCCAAGCCGAACCGCGGTAGCCGCGCTGGAAGGCGACGCATCTGCAACACATTTGTGAGAGGGTCACCTGGGGACCCGCGGCTGGCTGCGGGCGCGGAAGGAGGGGCGCTTTACGAGCCTTCCTGGGGGACCCCAGCCAGCGAGCGGCGAGGCCCAGGCGGTGGGGAAGGGCGCCCCCTGCCTGGCGCGCGCGGAGCTGGGAGGCCTGGAGGTGGGGAAGGGCTCCCTAAGCCTCAGTTTCCCCACTTAAATAACGACGCGGGCAGAGTTGAACTACTCTTATAGTGGGGGACATTGTACAAGTCTCTTCTGGCCACTTGCGATTCTGTACGTGGCCCTGATTTAAGGTGAGCCGGCATGTAGGTGGAGATTGGACTGCTCCTGGTGTCCCCAGTCTGGTTGGGACCCTGTCCTTACATTCCCAGCCCTCTCTACATTTCAGGGCAAGTCTTACCCTTCAACTTGACTCTGGACTCTTGCGCAACTGCTCCTTCCTGGAGGTCACTTCTTAGGCCCCTCATCCACCTTCCCTGGGAGTCTCTTTGATGGGGTGTTCCTCATGTGGCCCCATCTCTTCAGTGGGCAGCGTCTCCCTCCTCTATCCCTTCAGCGCCTCAAGTCCTGGGTCAGAAGGTTTTAGGAGGGTCGTTGGACTCCATCTGGGCCATTCCTGAGTGCTTTGGTGGCTCCCTATAAAGCCAGGGAACCCTAGAGCCAGCTAGAAACCTGCTTCTGGGTAACAGAGGAAGGGCTCTCCCTTTCCCTCTCTAGTTAGTCCAGTTCCATCGAAGTTGCAATGCGAGGGGTTTCTTGGGGGACCCAAGTCAGCCAGGACCCTCTGTTCATGCCTTACGCCTACTACTAATATGGCTCATATATCGCCCTCATAGGAGAGATTTGGAAAGAGTCAGACTTGGAGAGATCTGGGTTGGATTTGAACCTGTGTCTTGAGCAGGCCCAGGGAGATGAGCAGAGAAGCCCACAGGCTCACAGGAGGCAACCCCAACCCCAGGCAGGAGGCAGGTCTCCCTTGCTCTGGTAAACATGTGCCTGAGGACAGAAGGGAGCTGCAGTGTCTGGACCAGGGAGCCTGACAAAGCAGGATGATTGGATGTGGCTTTAGTCATTAATTGCTCATGGTCTGCATGTCCCATCCAGTTCATCTTTGCTGGTTGTGGCGTTAGCCTGTGTTGCTTTTCTTCTCCATTTTCCCAAGAGGCCAGTTCTGGCACCAACTGTCACCAAATGGTAAACAGCCCAGCACAAAAGCCCCTAAGAACGGTAAGATAAGAGACACCCTTGGGGGGGGGGGAGAAAACCCTAACAGGAAGCCCAGCGGGTAAACGGTTGCTTGCATGGCTGCGAGGGTTACAGCTTTCTGTTCTAGGCAAGACGGACTGCCTTTGGCTCCCTGAGATCAGCTGATGTCACAGAGGGGAGCTCTCCATGTGCTTTGGGGCTGTGGGCAGGACCAAAGGACCAAGTCCTGGCTCTGCAAGACAATCCACCAGGAGCTTCTGGTTCCTATCTAAGTGGCCACTTTGAGGGGACAGAGAGGCCAGGGACAGAGACACTGAGGTCAAGCCTGCCCATCGTGTAATGAGTGCCCTTGTGAAATCTTGACCTTCAGAATCCATCTCTCAAACAATGAAGTCAAGTCCCTGCCATAGAGTTGTTGCAAAGATTCCCAAGATAATGCAAGAGATAGGGTTATACAGCCCTTGCCATATCGTGAGCACAGAAGAGATGGCATCTGCCATCATTTCCAGCCAGTCCAAGTGAGGGTTGGGGGCAGGGCCAGCCAGGCTGCTGCTTAGTGTGTTTTGAAGATCTGAAACCTGGTGAAGAAAAATATCCTCCAACACCCAGAGCTGAGGTGGGTCTCCCAGAGAAGCCGTCTGCCTCTTGCACCTCAGTATTATCCTTTCACAGGGACCTGGATGAGACCATCCTGAAGATTGAGACAAAGAGGGAAAGAGGGATAAAGGGAGGGAAGAGAATGTTCTTGTTCTTTTGTTTTGAGACAGGGTCTGGCAGTATAATTCAGGGTAGCCTTGAACTCACTATGTAGCCCAGGTTGGCCTTGAACTCATGGCAATTCTCCTGCCTCAGCCTCCTAAGTGCTGGGGTTACAGGCAGTGCCTCCATGCTTGGCAGGATTCTTGTTATTGCTCATTGTTTGAAAACATGAATTAAGTACCTTTCAATTCAATCCACTGAGCATTGATTAAGCATGTAAAGTGGACAGGATGAGATGCTAGGAGGATGACAGTTTCCTGGGACATTGGCTCTGTCCCCAAACTATTCACTTTCTGTCGAGAGGGGTGGGAATGGGTGACCCTAGTCCAGGCTGTGATGGAGGATGGAGACAGTGAGATCAAAGGAAGGAGAGGACACATATAGACTTGGTGAGGTGGGTGGGAGGGAGGTACGGTGCTATCGAGGCACACAGGGAGCCTGAGTATTCACAGAGGACAAAGGAGCCAGGAGGAGGGTTCCCAGGGCTGGGATGCATCTGCTTCCATACCTTGAGGTGTTGTGCTCCCCTGGCTGCTATGCTCCCTACCTGCCTGAGGTTGGTACAGGGACCTGGATGCAGGTGATTCACTGTCCTCTGCCTGGCCCAGCCTGGAGAGCTGTACAGACAGGCCGGGAAAAGGACGTCCAGGCCACACTTTGATGCCCTCTGCCTCTTCCCTGGGGTCATTCCTGGCCATCTCTGTCCACTTTTTGCCCGTACCTCTCCTCACCCCAACCTTGAAGTTGCAGAATGCACTGTACAGGACTAGGAACCACCCCCCCCCCCGGCCTCCAGATCACTCCAGGACCTGGGATGGGGGTGGGAGGATCCTAGTCCATCCCGCCACGGGGCTTCACCTCCCACGTCCTGCACAGGCCCATCCTTGGGCTCCAGAGACAGAACCCCCTTACCAGTCTGTCCCTCCTTGATTCATCTACCTTCTACCGACCGGCATCCTCTGAGTTCCAGGCCCAGCTACCCTGCTGCTCTGACTCTTACACTTGTGCAACTCTATGGCATGCCTGAGACCCCATGACCCAAAGTCACCTCAGACTTTCTTATGTCAGGAAAACTCCCCACCTCTACCCAGGCCAGAAGCTTGGAGATCATTCTTTTTTAAAAATATGTTTTATTTATTTATTTATTTGGTACAGGGTCTCACTATGCAGCTCAGACTCATAGTGATCCTCCTGTCTCAGCCTCCCCAGTGCTGGGATTACAGGACTGTGACACCACGCCCAGTTTCAGTGGCTGGCTGGCATAGAGCTGGTACCACATGTGGTACTGGGGATCAAACCTGGGTCCTTGCATTTGCTAAGCAGGCACTTAGACCACCTAGCTGTTTCCCCATCCCCTGCGGATCATTCTTGACATCTCATTTTCTACACCCAATCAGACATCAAACTGTAGATCCAGCCAGACATGGTGGTGTATGTCTGTAATCCTGGTACTGGAGAGGCTGAGGCAGGAGCATTACAAGTTCTAGTCTTGCCTGTGCAATTTAGTGAGGCCCTATCTCAAAATAAAAATAGAGAGGGGTTGGGGATACATCCCAGCTCAGCGTGAAGCCCCCCACCCAGCTGTGTAGATCCTGACTCCAAAACCCATCCCTGGCCTCCAACTTCTATGCACCGTCTCTGTGACCACAAACCCACTCTTAGTCACCACTATCATTGCTCTGATACCTGCAAGGGCTTCTGTACTGGCTCCACCTCCCTCCCCTCTCCACACTGCAGTCAGGGTAACTGAAAAACAAAACAAAACACCAAATGTTTTCTGATCACATTTCTTCCTGCTCAGAACTTTTGTTTTGAGTGAGGATCTCCAACTCAAGGCAGGCTTGAAGGGCTGAGATTACAGGGGTGTGACATCATGCCTGGTGCTTCCTGCTTTGAGTGGTTTTTTTTTTTTTTTTTCATTTTGCGGAACTGGGGATTGAACTCAGGTCCTTGCGCTTGCCAGGCAAGCACTTAATTCTCCTGAGCTATTTCCCTGGCCCCTGCTTTGAGTGTTTTAATGGTTTCCAATTGGACTTGCCTCCAAACTCCCTTCCAAGCCTCTAAGGCTTTGCATGCCATACCTGTCTATGTCACTTAATATCCTGACCCAGCAGGCTGCAAGTTCCAGAGGGCAAGGACAGTGGATACATGTGACTCTAGCTGGTTTACTAGCACACTTCCTTTTCATTTAGCAATAATTACACCTCAGGTAAACCTCATTGGCTATGATACTGCCACCATGCAAAGCTAACTAATGTGCTCCTTGAGCATTCATCTCACCCTATGGCCATTCATAAAGCTCCTTCTTGATGCCAGGTCATGCATGTTTGGCGGAAACTCAGGTGAGTTGGGGGCCAGTCCTCGTGCCGATTGCAACTTGTACTGGAGTCACTGGTCTGGGGCGGGGAATGACACTGAGTCCATAGCTCCGAGTCACAATGCTTTGTCCCCTCCCCCTTCTCCTCTTCTACCAACACTGGTTTGGGGTAAGAATCTAGACATGTTCACCAGGGCTTCTGTGGAGTGGGAAGAATCCCAATCTCTCACCTATGCCAGGAGCTTATTGCAAAGAGCTTGTCCTAAGTGACTCTCCTCCCACCCACTTCACTGGGTGCTATGATTTTACCAGTAGTGCAGATGAAGGAGCCAATGTCCAGGAGGCCAAGTGATCCATCCAAGGCCTCTTCCCTGGAGTCATTACTGGCCTTCTCTGTCCACTTTGTCCTGCACTTGCTAGACAGAAGCTTATACTGCCTAATTGTTTCCCTGGCTTCTGGAGATCATTCTTGACACCTCACCTTCTATACCCAATCAGACATCAAACTGTGTAGATCCAGCCAGGCATAGGTGATAACTGTACTGTTGGGGTGTACTTGGCACCTACTATATGCCACATCCAGTCCTAATCATTCTGCGTGTATTTTCATGTTGACCTTCTTACACTAACCTGTACTAACACTGCCAGGAGCACTGTGTTATTTTTCAAGGAACTCTTGCCACCCTACTCTACCAAGCTATATCCCCAGCCCTTTTTATTTTTAATTTTGAAAGTCTCTCTCTCTCTCTCTCTCTCTCTCTCTCTCTCTCTCTCTCTCTCTCTCTCTTGCGGCCAGCTCAGCCCATCCTGGAGGTGGAGCTGACATGGCTTGTGGTGCCAGGAATTGAACCTCAGTCCCTATGCTTGCCTAAGCAGGTGCTTTAGACCACTGAGCTATCTCCCTGGCCCCGATTTTGAGAGTCTTACTAAATCTCTAAATTGCTCAAGCTAGGCATGGATTTGTGACTCTTCTGCCTCAGGCTTTCAGAGTGCTTGGATTATAGGTATGTGGCTATAGGCCTGGCTAGGAGTCTGGTTTTATTTTTTATTTTAAAAATTTATGTATTTGGTATAGGGTCTTACAATGCAGTTTGGACTCATCCTCCTGCTTCAGCCTCCCCATTACTGGGATTACAGGCATGTGCCAACATGCCCGGTCTTGGTGACCTGCATGGAGTGCCTGGGACAGGGCTGGTGCAACCTGTGGTACTGGGGATTGAACCCAGGTCCTTGTGCTTGCCAGGCAGGTGCTTATGCCTGCTGAGCTATCTCACTGGCCCATAGGAGTCTGTTTTGTATGTGATCAAATGCATCATCTCGTTCAGTCCTTTCTGATGATGAATTCTGAATATATTTGTTTCTCACTTCAAGCTTCTAGAAGGTGGTGGTGGCTTCTGATAACCTTTTTGAGGTGGTCTCAGGAAGGGAGATAACCACCTGGGTAGTGTGGGATTGGTAGTCCTCAAGCCTCAGTTCTAGAGAGATGTAGGGTCTGGGCTCTGATTGTGAGTCCTGGCTCAATCCCTGGGCAGCTGTGTGGCCTCAGGTCATGTAACCTCCATGTCTTCATCTTTAAAATGAGAACAAGAATGTTCCAATCACAGTGTTGTTGGATAACTGTAATAATCCATGTTGCTAAGGACTCTGGAAGGTCAATAAACAAACTCTCCCCCTCCCCCTACCAAGTCCAGAACGCAACCAACAGAGATATGCAGGTGCTGGGTCTGCCGAGGCAGGAAGGCTTGTTAGAGGCAGCCAAGGTGAACAGAGCATGCTCACAAAGGACAAAAAGAGGCTTGATTACTTGCTTCTACAAAATCCACCAATCAGATACATCTGCCCTCCTCCCCAGGGAGGGGAAGTGGACAGGAAAGCAGGAGGCAGAGAGGCTACTCCCTGTGCTCAGAGAAACATTCAGAGGTGGGAATAAATGCTCCCCTAATAGATTTCAGCACTCTGAACATAGTAGCTCTTATTAACCTATTTCCAGTTTTGCATTAATTTCCACCTGGGTGGATGACATTATTGCTAATACCCTTTCCTATTCTATTGTGCAAGGTCTTGAGATTCTCATCTGAGCAACTTTTCTGCTCTCTGTGTGGGTTTATGCTGAAATAGGTGCCAAAAAACTTCATTTCAATCTTGGTGAAATTGCTCAAAACATATTTGAAATCCACTTTCTCTTTTCTTCTTTTAATCCTAGCAGGAATTAAGTTCCCATTCAGTTTCTTTTGGTATGAGCTGGCTGCTGAGAGACTGGGTTGGAGCAGGGCTTATACTTTCTTCTTGCCCTTTTTTTCAGAGCTGATTTGAGGAACAAATTAAATAACAATCACATGGAGTGTACATCAGTTACTCTGTCTGCCCTTTACCAATTCCTTGCTGATTTAATGGAGCCTGTTCTTTTCTGGCCTTTGTGATTGGTCCAAGGGCCTGGTCATGTGACATTGCCTGGCCTATCACAATGCTTCCCTGGGAATTTCTAATCTGGAGCAGGGAAGGCAAAGTCCTTTTCTGTTCTGGACATGAGTTTCAAGTTCCCAGGACACATGTCCCGGCCTCATGGGCAGAAGGTTCTGCAGCGACAGCAAAGGGGACTGATCCAGAGGGAGAAGCAGAGCCCCGAGGCAGGCAGGACCCTGGCTCCTGGGGATTTCAAGGCCAATGTCTCCGCACTTGATTGACATCTGAGCTCTCTGGGTCAGTGTGCTCTCCATGTGTTTCTCATTTCTGCTGAAGCTCTTCTAATTGTCATTTTTGTCACTTGCTTCTAGAATCTTAACACTTAACACCTAAAGGTGGTATAAAAACTTTGAGAATATAACTTTACTTTGGCCTTCCTGTCCCACTGAGTCTGAGTAACAGTGCTGAGCATATGCTAGGTGCCCAATAAATATTTGCTGCATGAGTGGTTTCCATAGTTACTCAGGCCCCATCTGAGAAGAACCCCAACCCCAAACCATGTATCTTGCTTCTTTCCTCACTCTCTTTTCCTCCTTCTCCTGCATTCCTCTCTCCTTGCTCAGCCATGGCCAGCCTTTTAGGATGCATAAATGAGGCTAGGGGCTAGGTCTAGTGGTGTATTTCTATAATCTCAGCACTCTGGGGTGCTGAGGCAGGAGAATCTGAAGTTCAAGCCCAGCCTAGCTAACCTGGCAACTCAGTAAGATCTTGGAAAAAAAAAAAAAAAAAAAAGGCTGAAGATGTAGTTCAGGGCAAAGGCCCTAGGTATGGTTCCTACTACTGGGGAAAAGGAAGTGAGGCTAGACCCAATCTTTGGATTTATATCTAGACCCAATCTTTGGATTTATATAGCTTGGGTTCAAGGTGGACCAGGCCAGTGGGGTAGAATTTATACCCTCATTACTCCTGCCCAAGAAGCCATGCCCATAAGAGATAGGCCCAGTATCCTGTGACTCAGAGAAAATATGAAGGTAAAGTCAATTCTGGACCCATCTTTTCTGCTCTATGGGCCAAAATTCCTACCTGCTGGACTTAGAGGGTTTCTGATGACAGGGCAGGGTGGACTTGGGCATGTCTCAGGAGGAGGCTTTGTATAGAGAGGGGACTGCCCTCCTGGGGACCCTGCAGCTGGTCTGTTTTGCTGTGGCCCCTTCTGGGGCTGTCCTGACTCTAGGTCTGTCCAGGAGAACTCAGGGTGCTCAGAGGGCAGAGCACCTCTGAGCAGGGGAAGGACTGGTGGCTGGCACAGCGCCTGCCCAGCCCCTCAGCAGCTCCATGCAAAGCTGGCTCCAGTTCTGTTCTGGTCATTCCTAACCCTGGCTGCTTTTGACTTATTAGATGTGGGACTGTCAGATGGTGAAAGGAAGGTTCTAGCACACCTGGGAGGTTCAGGAATTTATTTCACACTTGACTGTTTTTTCTAACATCTACTAATGTCCTTCATGTTGAGCCTGAAGTTCTGGGCATCTCCCTTCTCACAGGGTTTCGGGGATGGGGAGTGGGAGGTGGAAGTTTTCAGCTGTAGCCAATCATGGCCCGGTAGTAGTAGACGAGCAAAGGGGGAACACGCAGGGTTTGGAGGGGAGTCTGAGTGGGGATTGGGGTGGGTGGGGAGATCAGATTCTCTCTCTCTCTGTCTCTGTCTCTGTCTCTCTGTTTCTGTCTCTGTCTCTGTCTCT
>NDGN011528653.1:6205-25290 GCA_002564285.1 Tympanoctomys barrerae
AGAAAGAAAGAAAGAAAGAAAGAAAGAAAGAAAGAAAGAAAGAGAGAAATCTAAGAAAGAGATGGGACCAATCATATATGAGCAGTTCAGCATCCAGACAATGCTCTGGAATCATGCTGCTATAATCATTACTCAGAAAATGAGCTGCGCAAGGGCCTTTCAAATCCTGGCTGTGCACTTGTCAAGTACTTTACTTATTGAGACTTGCAGTGACTACTTTAGGAAACATGCTTTTGCTCAATAAACAGTGACTCTGCCCCGGGTCATCCTTTGCTTCTCAGAGTTTGATCCATTTAGTAATTGTGCTGACAGTGTCATGCAGACATTGTAGAAATGCAAACACTCAGGCTCAACCCCAGAACCATGGAATCAGAATGACAAACTCTGTCTTTATTCATGTACATATTAAGAAATTGAGAAATATGTTATTCTTCAGTTACTTGGATCACAACTTTTTACAGTTTATTTAACAGTATTCAGTGATGTAAGTATCATCTTTAATTTAGCTCATTTCTCAGTCACTGAGGACACTTCTTAAGACTGTAGACGTATGTGACAGATTTTATAATGCCGTTATTTGTATGAACAAACTATGAAGAGAAATGCATTAATGATATTTTTGCACCCTTAAAGACAGCTTAAGTCACAACGACAAGAAAAACTGCATATCTTGTGTAAGATATACAAAAGAATATTTGCAAATCTAGATCTTTAACAAAGCAACAATTCACAACTGACAAAAGTAGAAATTTGTGTATTGTAACTGGTACTTTCAATGAGGTCAATGAAACATATTTCTTTGGAAATATGTCTCAAAAATGAGACGTTTAATCCAAAAATGGTTATGGAATATTCATATATTTGTAGGATTAGATGGATATTGATTGTGACTAAATTATGCCTCTGTTAACTAGTGCAGGAAAAATACTTAAAGATTGCTTGTGACATCACATTAACAATGAATAATTCAGCTGAATTCTGTGTAAGGATGATATTTAATTTGAAGATTTTGCTACATGGTATAAAAACATTTGTCAAAGAATGTACTTTCAAGTATCAAACATCTGAAATTATCTTCATCCTGTATTAAACACTAGAATGATTAGGTTATCTCTACAATATTAAAACAGCAAAGTTTTAATTACATGTATTGATTACATATATTTTTCCTGTAAGTTAACTAAAATGTTTGAAAATTGCATCAATTTATGTGTAGAATCAGTGTAGAGAGAAATATGTAGGTCATAGCATGTCTGCATGTAGAATGAGATTCCAAATTATAATACTCCCTGTTTCAAAACCGGCTGCTGATAATTTGACCAGTTTATATTTCTTTGGCATCAGTAGCAGCCCTGCTAAGGCAAAGTAAATGTCATAAAATGTTTTGTTTTCCAGCAGCCACTGGCAAATAATTGGCATCTGTTTTCTGTTGTCTAGCTGCAGTTGTGTCTTTTGAAACAGAAGCTTTCATTCCTCATCTAATAACTTGTTGATTTAGCACCCTCAAGGGACTGAAAAGAAAGAAGAAAAACTCGTTTGAGGGGGGAAAAAAAACCCTGTAAACATTTGAGCTTCAGAAATCTGGATTGATTCACAGTGCATTTCATCAGAGGTGGTTTGAATTCATCTGTGCCTCCAAAAATAAACAAGGACAAAAAAATAAGTTGCTTTTTTATGTTAAACCTGAAACAATGGAGTTTCTTTCTTACAAGGCTGAAAAGGTCCTTTTGAAAACATTTTGTTCTCATTCACTTCCAAGGACTTTTTTCGACATGAGCTAAATGTGTTAGTTGTTACAAAGAAGCAGGAGCAAAACCTCCAGAGTAGAAAAACGGGGTTTGCCTAGAATTTAAACGTTTTTGAAAGCTCAGTGAAGTGGGGGATGTGATTATTTGTAGAGCAGGAAAGGCACTTACAGATGCGACGGTGGGAAGCTCTCTGTTTTTAATGCTTAAGAGCAGATAAAATGCCACTTTCCCTGACTTCAGGCGTTCTTCTGGCTGAGGACTAGGCCATTAATAGTCATTAACACTCTTTCAAATGTATTGCCAGAGTGGTAATGAAATCAACACCTTCTCATTTTTATACAGAAGCTCTGCCAAGGCGCATTTGGGCTTGTCACTACATAGCAATGTGCTACGGTGCCATGTGCTTGCTACTTAAGATATCAACATAAACACTGAATAAAAACATAAATCTTTTATGATGTTGGGACTTGCTGCCATTTTATTGTAAATCAACACAAATCAATTATTCAAGCTTAGTCCATTGTTTAACAGACGAAGGGCAAACAAGCCAGTGGTGGTGTAAAGCAGGTTTGTTTTCCTAGCCTGAGTTGACCATCAATTTGTAGTTTTCAAATAAATCATTAGCTGAAAAGCTATCCTTAGAAATTTCCACCCATGCCATGTTCCCATCATTTGTCTTTTAGATAAACGTCTGGAATAATGAGTTAACAACATGAGAAACTCTTTTATAAAGCAATACCTGAACCAATCTTAAAGGTAGATGATAGATTTAGCTGTTTCTGCCTCATTCCACCCTCTTTCGTAATTATGCACCATGAATGATTTATGCTGAATTGGTAATGTAGAATACTCTAAGTGGAGAAAGACAGGAAGTAGAAGGGAAGAAAAAAGAAGTGACGAAAAGAAGGAGGGAGAGGAGGACAGTTTTTTCTTTGCTTGAACATATTTCAAAGAGGACTTTCATACAATCTTAGAAGGTATCAACTGTATATAGAAAAAGTACAGTAATTTAATATTACTTGTTGTTATGAATTAGTTCTTCAATCCCCCACCAGTCTCATGTATTCACAGGTAGGCCTATTTAAAGGTAATTGGATCATGGCTGCCCTACACTCTCTAGTGGATCATTTTGTTGATAAGTTCGTAGTTGAATATGTTGTTAGAGGCAGCACCTGGTTAAAGGAAGTGGGACATTGTAGTCATGCTTTTGGGGGAGTATAAGGCCCTTGCTGGTTCCTCTATCTGCTTCCTGGCCATCTTGAATGGCAGCTAGCAAAGCCAGAGGGACAGGGATTCCCAGCCTGTTTGGAATAAATATCTTGTCACCACATGCCCTAGCTCTCGGGCATGGCACTATAGGATTTATTGCTTAGGTATTTATCTCATGGCTTTCAATCTTGTCTGATTCCTATTTACTTACCTAGTCCTCCCTTTTGGAATGGGAAAATTTGTCCTGTGTTATTTCATGTTGGAAGTATTTAACTTCCATTATGATTTCACAGGGGCTCACAGCTAAGAGTTTGCTTCGAGTTGTAGAGGAGACTTTGGACTTGACGTTTGAGCAATGCTCTAACAGCTAACATTGGGGGCATTCTTAGAGATGGATTAAATGAGTATTGCCTAATGAGATGGGCATGAGCCTTCTGAGTTCTAGGGATGGGAGGCTGTGTTGAGATGCTAGCTGTCCCCCAAAGGCTCACGTGCTTAGAGATGGCACTTTTCCAATATGATTGAACCACTGGGGCTTCAGTACTCATCACTGATAATTTTAGTCCTGGATGTTCCAGCAGGAGATGGGCTCTGGGACATACAGCCCTCTTCCTGGCTCTTCATGTACTCTGCTTCCTGATCCTCAGAGTTAAGCAGCTTTCTTCTGTCATCCCTTCACGGAATGCTGTTTCTACTATTCAGCCTGCTGACCATGAACTGAACACTCTGAAACCACGTACCAAATAAACCTTCTGCCCTTAAATTACACATGTCAGGTGTTTCGTCCTCGTGACAGGAAACAGAGTCAGCATACCTGTGGCCATTAATAAAAAACTAAAAACTCAGCATGAATTGCTATGAATATGGTTCTTATTCAGTCCCAGTTTTCCTACATGAATATTTCCTGCATTTTTTAGTGAAATTAATCATAGACAACAATCTGTACAAGGAGATATTTACATAATCACCACCAGTTACAAATTCTTCTATTTTTCTAAATCTGTGATTTATAAATATGTTTTAAACTTTATTATGTTCAAGAACTGTTTTAATCTCTCAGTCATGACTCTTAATGCTGTGGTCATATTACTGAGGCTAGTTCCTGAGGAAACATTGCACAGAATACATTAACTCCATTTAGAAGAGATGTCTTTTTGCAAGATATTAAATACTAAGATTTACTTAAACATATCACTCATTTTCAAAGACTGCTAATACATTTAGATTTAGCCAAAAGAATAGACATATGTTTTTTTATAAAAACGTGATGACCCTGATATGGTATATGTTTCTTGGATGACTCTGTCTTATTTTAGATCTGAGAAAAGTAGAAATCCAGGCTTGGCTATAGAATCCACAGGCCACCCAGCTAGTTAATAAAAGCCAGATTGAAATATGGCATAACAAAGCTTTTTTGTTTTTGTTTTTAAATGTATTTGGTTGTTGCAGGGTCTCACTATGCAGCTCAGACTTGTGGTGATCCTCCTGCTTTCAGCCTCCCCAGCACTGGGATTGTAGATGTGTGCCACTATGCCCATATTCTGTAGCTGGTACAGCCCACCCTGGGGATGGGGCTGGCATGGCATGTGGTGTCAAGGATTGAACTGTGGTCCCTGCACTTGCCTAAGTAGGCACGTTAGTCTGCTGACCTGTCTCTCAGGCCCCAACAAAGATTTTCTACAGTTGTACAAAAGTATTGTTAAAATTTTTCAAATCTATTTAAATCTACCTATTTCAAAATTTAGTATAATATACTAATATACTCAAGAGTTTTTTTTAATGTATTTGGTACAGGGTCTC
This sequence comes from Tympanoctomys barrerae, assembly GCA_002564285.1. Lineage (NCBI taxonomy): Eukaryota > Metazoa > Chordata > Mammalia > Rodentia > Octodontidae > Tympanoctomys > Tympanoctomys barrerae. The sequence goes on from NDGN011528653.1 coordinate 10,963, forward strand.
ACTATGTAGATTGGACTTGAGGTGATTCTCCTGTTTTCAGCCTCCCCACCACTGGGATTTCAGGCCTGAGCCACCACACCTGGACTGGGTACCTGGCACAGCATGCTTGGGGGCAGGGCCAGTGTGGCCACACACAAGACTTTTAATATTTTGGTATCAACTTAGTTTTTAATAGTCACTAATGTTAGAAGCCTAAAGAAAAGTAGACTAAGGATAGTCTGTAATAGTTATCCAGAAACTCTTTAGAAGATAAACTAATTAATTGTATTAGATTTTTATGCAATATTTATTGAATTTTAGGAGTGACTGTACTTTGAAACTCTCATATCTTCTGAATGAATTTCTCAATTTAGTTCTTGTTTTTTGATATAATTCTGCAATTCTTTGTAATAAAATCCAAACATATATGGTATCCTGGTAAGTCTTAGAAAAGTTGAAATTAATAAATGACAAAGGTACATGGTATATAAAATTGAGGACATATGTTAAAATTTGGTTCCAACTTTTGCTTAATTGAGGACCTACGTTAAATGGAAACTTCATTGTATGAAGAATCCTATTATTTCTACAGAGGCTTTGAGAATTTCACACTTAAGACAGGACCAGATACTTCATTAAAAATAAGGAAAAACCTATTTGTCAGTAGTCTGTTTAAAAAAATAAAAAGGCAAACAAAGAGAAGAAATAATTTTTTTTTTCAGTATCAAGGATTGAGCTCAAGACCCTGTGCTTGCCAGGCAAGCACTTATTCTACTGAGCTATTTCCCTGAACCCAGAAAGAATTATTGCTTTATACAACCAACAACAGACTTGCTTAGAACAGATAAACAATCACAACGACAAATACAATGACACATAGTTCCATAAAAATAGGAAAGGTATTAGGATAACCAAAATAAAACATACATTGATTATATATATATATATATATATATATATATGATCGATATATATATATATATGATCGATAATGTCAGTTAAAATACCAGGGAAATATAAATTGAAAACACCTCCTGCATAAATAAAGGTTTACAAGTAAAACTACTACCTTTATATTCCTAAAGTGCTAAGTAAATAAACATAAGTGATGACATTAGAAAATATTGGTGAGGATGTAGAGAAACTGGAATGCTCATGTATTTCTGCAGGGAATGTAGCATAATGCATCCACTTTAGGGAAAAGGTATATGACCTTTTCCTAAGGTAGTGAAACAATACAACACAAAACAAGACAAAGCAAAAATCATCTGCCAGAACATTAAAAAATTCCACTACTTGGTTTTTATCCCAGAAAAAACAGAAATGTATGTTCACAAAACACACAAATGTTCACATCAGTTTTATTTAAAATACTCCCAAAGAGAAATAAGCTCAATGTTCATAAACAGGAAAATGGATAAACAATAGCATTTTCAATAGTAGTACAATGAAATGAACTTTGTAAAGGAAACAAAAATAAGTGCAGGGGCATGTGTGACTCTAAAAAACACTGTATTTCATGAAAGTGTACATGCAGAGGTAGGTACAGAGAGCGGTACAAAATTGTACTTGCTGATTAACATAAGTGAACTTGTATGGAAGCCAAATTAAACCCAAAAGGATGGTTGCTTGAAGCCAGTAGTGATGTGGGATCTGGATACATGGGGCTACTGACCAGTTAAGAGCACAGGCAAACTTCCTGGGTGACAGGGATGTTCTCTATCTTCATTAAGAGGGAATGTGTATGAATCAACACTCATTGATCGACACAATTAAGATTTCAGTATTTTCATGTGTATAAACTAAATCTTAATGTGATCAAGAGTTGGATGAAGGGACAAGGGAGAGAGTAGAGGAGTAAAAATGGAGGTACAGAAAAATGATGTGAGAACCAAGTAGTGCTGGTATATACTGTTGGAAAATTTTCCATTATGTGTTTATTAGGATTGTACAAAGTCAAATGCATACATTTGAAAATATGACTTCCTTGTCTTATTTAGTGTTATGAAAATGTAAAAGCAAATAGCATTTTGACACCTGGAGTAATTCCAACTTCAATGAGAATTTTAAGATTGTGCTGTGATTTCTACAACTATCAGAAGGCTTTTACCTATTAACTTTAATGTTTTGTGTCTTCTAGTTCTGCCAAAATTGTATAAAATAAAATTTCTGAGAAACACTGGCAAATGTTTCTTTCTCCTTTTAATTCCTTCATTTATTCCTACATTATTAAGTGCTAAGTATATAATCATTTTCTAGGATAAAATGCACACTTTCCCTTCAGCAAGGCTTAGTGAGGTAAGAGGCAACAAAGAAACTTGTAACACAGCGAGTGATATATCATGTTCAATAGAAGATGGTATTTTGAAGGAAGAGTCACAACTTACCCCAGATGTTCTAGGGTAACTTACAAAGCAATATCAAGTAGGAGGGCATTTACTCAGAGATGTCTGACAAAATGCTGATGTTCTGACTAGAGTTTAAAATGATTAGATGTGTGTTTCGGAAATTGTTGCTGTCAGCAGGGTAAGATAGTGACTGGGTTGCAACTGCAAGCGAGAGAGGAGTGTGAGTCAGGGCAATTTCCTAGGCACAGATGGCAAAGGCTTGTACCTGTGATGGAGCAGCTATAGGATGGAGAAAAGAAGGAAGATTTGATAAGTATTTTGGATGAGACTAGCACTTGTATACTTCTCAAACACTTCTTTTAAAAAGCAAGGGCATAAATATTAGGACTAAAGTTTCTCAGGCTTGGTAGATGGCAGAATATTACTACACAGACATTTTTTCAGAAAGTGCACAAAATTTTTCTACTTTTTCCCCCCACATTTCAAAGATATTAGAAATAGGCACACCAGATTTTACATAACAGAACTTTTGAATGAGAATAATTCATAATACAAAAAGTGGATGTTGTAGCTTATTTTTATGCTAAATGATCTGGTTTGACAGTTTTACATAATACTAAACTCAAAACCTTGGTAATAAATTTTAGGGAAAAATAATGAATTATTAGAAATATTGTGTCTAAGGAAAATTAAAACACTATTGTGCTTTATAAAAATATACATTTTAGTAGGGTTTTCTTAATTTTTCAAGTAATGTCAACTTAGGTTTGTCTAATTTCAAGTTTTTGAATGTTTTTCAATGTAATGGTCCCATTATATTTTGCATATTTTTGATGAGTCAAAAGATTTTCCATGCATTTTCAAAATTTATAAACCTAAGGGCCTGGGGCAATAGCTCAGAGTCTGATAAGCAGCTTGTCTATGACAAGCAGAAGGACCCAGGTGTGATCCCCGGTATTGCATGCCATGCTAGCCTCAGAACCCCTAACATTCCCTGCTCGCCACAGAGGCTGAGCGTGGTGGCATACGCCTATAATCCCAGCACTGGGGAGGCTGAGACAGGAGGATCACTACATGTTTGAGCTGTGTAGTGAAACCCTGTACCAGAGAAAGAGAGAGAGAGAGAGAGAGAGAGAGAGAGAGAGAGAGAGAGGATTAAAATACTTTCTTTTGAAAAAATTATGAGTCTGTGACCTTATAATTCACTCTTGAGTAGTAACATAGCTGGCTCCATATTTATTGCAACTCTGGAAACCTAAGTTGCATTATAATGTGATATAAGGCTTTCTTAAGATGTTTGCCCTTGGTAGAAAATTCAATGTTTTGTTTTAATTATTATTTTACTAAATGTAAATTGGATTTATAAATAATAATGTTGACTGTCTACCAGTGGTCTCTTTCTTCATATGTATGTTTTAGCTGGGACAATTATTCTATGCTAATAATTTAAAGCCTGTTTTAAATATTTATTCTTTTATAGAACATTTTACAAATATAAATACAGGTTATTTACTTTCTTTTTGATTAGGCATAATTCATTTGTGTATCTGGCTTGAAAGAAATTATTATTCACCTGTGTGTTTACTTGTTAGCTCAACAAACTGTTGTAGTGTAGAACCTACTATTTGTTAGGTATTGAAAAACGTCTCGAGGTATATACTGCTAAGTAGAATGATGCCCCTTCTTTTGGGCAGTGTAGAGCCCATCACACTTTACTGATATTCTTTCATAGCTTCAATAAATACTTATTAAGTGCCTACTATTTATCATGCTGTTGTTGGCATTTTAAATACATCAGTAAAATGACTATGTCACTATTCCTCATAGAACTTGTGTTCTAGCAGGAAGAGACAGTCCATGAGCAACGGACATGATGATTATATAAATTTTAATGTGCTGTAAGGTGACAAGTGCTATTGGATAAAGAAAAGGTAAGAAGAGTTCATGATACTGGTGATTGGCTAGAAAGAGGGAATAGCATAGTGTTGATCAAAGCGATCAGCCTCATACTGCATAGCGTGACATTTGAATATATACTTGAAAGATATGAGAGAATTGCAGAATTGATGTCTGGGAGAAGAGCTTTTCATATGGAGGGACTATTCAGTATAAAGATCCTAATACAGGAATGAGTGTGTGTGGCATATCAGAATCTAGAGAGGAAATTATTACACCTAGAAAAGGATAAGCAAGAAGACGAGTACAAAAGAGGTCTGCTAGATATGTAAAAGCAACCAGGCTAACATATCTCTATTTTCTCCTCTAGAACACTCTAGAGAATTCTAGAATAGAAGCAACAAGATGTCTCTGCCCTATTTTGTGGTCAGCAGATGTTTTATACCTTGTGTTATGTGGGGTTTTTTTTCTTCTTCATTTTCAATATAGCCTGCATTGTCGTGCTCCTAGAAATAACATATTTGTATGAATTTCCAACTTTTCTGTGTTATGTAATGCATTATGGGGAAATAGAGTCACAATTCCACTTGTATATTACTTTTGAGTGTGTTACAGAAAGATAAGAAAGAGAAACAAATAAATCCATCTGATTAGTTTTGGTGTTATTCTACAAACAAAAAATGTTGGGTCTTGGGCTCCTCCTCCCATTTTAGGTCTCTTTTTCCTAGCATAGCCTTGGACAATTGTCTGCAAGGACCAATGGATTTCAACTAGTTGCAAAGTTGGAGAGATATTTACTTTAAAAGGTAGTGAATTTTGAGTTTTGCTTTTAGTCTGAGCCAACCGAAAATAAAGATATAAAAATATAATATGAAAAACCCAATAATTTATTTTTATTATTTATTTATTTATTTATTTTTATGAATCTAGGACAGGGTCTACAGGGTATACAGGGCCTCACTACATAGATCGGACTTGTAGTGATTCTCCTGCTTTCAGCCTCCCAAGTATTGGGATTACAGGTGTGATACCACACCCAGTCCCAAATAATTTATTTTTATTGATTGAGCTTGAAAGAAAAATTGCAGCTAATTATCTGTGAGGACAAACTAATAATTTAAACTTACATTTAAGTGTAACATAGGTTAAGTTTCAATAGAGCACCAGTTTCCCTGTAGCTACTAGAAGGGGACCTAGGAGCAGCAACACCAATGGACCAAATTTCCAAGTGATTAAGAGTCTCCTGCTATGTTCAATAAAGAGTATCAGTCTGCCCTTTCCCCTTTGAACTTTGGCCTCAGTTTACGCCCAAGCATTGACCAAGTCGGCCCTTAGTTTGTCTTTCTTGGGAGCTCCTCCTCAGTTCCCAGCTCCTTCTCAGGATGGCATGCTGCAATTCCTTCCCAAGTCCCCCACACTAGCAGTGAGGGTCACTGTATTTATTCAGTGCCACTAAATGAGGAATAAATTCTTACATGTTGGGTAGGATCCTTCATTATTGTTTTGCAAATTAACTGACTGAAAGGAAATAGTGATAATGTGTTATTATGTTTAAGGTTAATAAGCTACTGATTACTTGTAGAGCATACAATTGCAGACACATTATTTAAAAGGCCTATTTTGTTGAACTAACTGATAAATGATCAAAACACTTGTGTGCGTGGTATATTAACACAAACCTGGAGTTTTTGTTAGGGCAAGATAGAGCCCTTTGGTCTCCTTCCAACTCTCTTCTCCATCCACCTACAACATTAATATCACTTTTATATAGTACTGTAGGCTACTTGTAATTTATAATCAATGAGATATCAAGCAATTTGCTTCTTTTAGCCTCAGCCAACCTATTTTCACAACTTGTTAGTGCGTGTCTTGCCATTGTTCATAGGGGAGAGTTCTATTTAAGAGACTTAGTCTCCATCTGGGATCATGTGTGACAATTCCTCTGCTTTCTGACTTGTCATTTCTAGAATATATCTTAAGATAATAAACATTACCTTTTCACTATAAGCAAGAAATCATTAAAAATGATCATTAATTCCTCTTTGGAGTTGTCAAAACAATACTCTTGCAAGCCAAACACTCTTAAGTCTAGTCAGAGATATCACCTGAGAACTACCCTAGCTCTGCTTGGAATTTTTGTATTGTTACATTATGTAGCCTTTTATCAATCTACTTCTTAGAAATAGAATATTATGTCATTTCTCTCTACTGACTGGAGAATACATTCTTCAATTATCCCCAAAAATACTATGTTTGAATATTTTTAAAATCCTATTTGGTGCCTACTGAAAAGTTGTCTGGACACAATGTTTTCATGATTGCCAAAGCTTTAGCAATGGGCTGTCCAGAGTACTTGATGCCATTGTTAATCCAACAAAAAGTGAGAAAAACCTTAAATCTATCACTGTAGACTTCAAAAGTAAGTATGTCTCACATGGACTGTCACCAAAGATGTTTTTAAGAAGATATTGAAGGATGTAGAGGTAGGGATAACTGTCAGTGTAGCTTCCTGTTATGCAGAAAGACTGAATAACTCAGGAAGATGCTGGAAAGAAACATTACAACAAAGTACTTGAGTTCTGCCTCTCTTTCCTCATAAAGAGGACTATTTATATTTTCCATATTCCCAGTCCTGAAATTTTGAGCAAAAATATGACAGTCCTTAAAAGTGGAGAATAATAAGGCTTTCCTTGTTCCTCTGAGAATGAAAAGACTTCTATGAGTATTTAATTCATATTGTTTAATCTCTCTGCTTCTGTCTCTGTCTCTGTCTTTCTCTCTCTGTCTGTCTCTTTCTTTCTCCCCCTTTCCTCCACCTTTGTCTACCTCTTTCTTTCTCTGTCTTCTCTCTAGGAAAAGCTAAACATGGATAATGTGCTTTAAAAGGTATTTTTTTTTTCATATTAACTCTTCATTCACCACCCACGTGTACACAGAGATGAAGAGAGACAAATGTGAAATAAAATTTGAGATGTGATTAACAGTAATTAAAAATATTTCATTATTCTTTGCATGAAAGCTTTTCATTGTTTCTTCTTTGTAGGTAAAAATAAACATACATAGTACCTGTGATTACCACCTATCAACAAAACTACTGAAAAATACACCTAAAGTCACTGTATGTGGAAAAATCTGTTCTTTGATTTGGGGCAATATCTACTGTTTTGTAGAATCTTTCCCATGTGTAATTCTGCTTCTCAGATATATAGGAAGCCCAAAGATTTTGCTAAGAGCTAAAAATAAAATAGATATATCTAATCCTTATGTTACCATACTATCAACTCAGTTACTCAGAAGCTGATTTTTTAAAACATTCCTCTGGGAACCTCTATTTTACCTAGCTGAGCATGCCATTAATATTGTGATAAGTTTATTTCAAATTTTGTTCTGAGGAAAAAAACTGCTTTTTACATTTGATTCAGGCTGATTTGACATTTGTTTTCATTTTTCTTATTTCTTTTAAATCTGTCACAGCTTTTTATTTTTTATTTCCTTGATTTTTTCCTTTTCTTTTGTAATGGTTTAAAAGAATCAGAGACTCAATCGCTTAAAATTATGAAGAAACTTTGTTAATTTGACGTAAGATAATATGATCTCTTGCTGGGTGAGCACAGTAACAGAGAGGTCCTCCGTAGATGGTCATTTAGCATCTGGGCAACTCCCACAGCTTAGAATTTTGCAGCTCTTTTTTCATCATCTGCATAATTAAAGGCTGTAGAATTTTGGCCCTTACCTTTCACATTTCTTTAATAATCTTTTTCCATGCCAGTTTCACGTCTGCTTTTCTTCTCACTACTTGTGGCTTAAACATCGCCTAGTCCTGAAGTGGGTACTCTGATGGGCTCAGCTGATTCCTGTTACAGGACTTTTTACTCCAGATGTCACTATAGGTAGTGACTTCCACGCAAATGGTGCCATGTCCTCACCCCCTCCAGGGAGCTACGGAAGTTCAGGGTTAGCTTCATGGTTTCTTTAAGTGGTGCTGTCTGAGCGATTTCTAAGTGAGGCCGTTTTTCTTAGAATGAACTTTTGTATGATTAACATACTTAACATTGCAACCTGGGACCACCTTTAAGCCTTCATTCCTATGCATAATTCTCATATAAAATAATCTAGTTAGCAAATGAATAACCACATAGATTTATTCTAATTTGATTTTGTTAAATGGCTGTAACTCAACATATTAGGCACTTTAAAAGATGAGCACTTAGGGGTTCATGAGATAGCTCAGTGGGCTAAAGCACCTGCTTAGGAATCTTAGGCAAGCACAGGGGCCGTGGTTTGATCCCCGATACCACATGCGGCACCAGCCCTATCCCCAGGGCAGGCTGATTCCACCAGAGTCCATGTATAGTGACTCATGCCTGTAATCTCAGTGCTGGGAAGGCTGAAAGCAGGAGGATCATGATGAGTCCAAGCGGCATAATGAGACCCTGTATCAACCAAATACATTTTTAAAAATGGCTATTTATATCTCCCTTATGCAGAACAACTTTTTATGCCTCTGCTGATATCTTCTTTACTTCATTTTCTCTCTACTTTTATTGTAAATCATGCTCATGTATTAAACTAATGTTAAATGAAAAGTCTGAAAATATGATATTCAGTTAAATCATAGGATAGTTTATCAATAGGGACATGATAAAGAAAGAAAAAACCCTTCAAAAATAGCATAATTTTCATGTCTGATAGAGTAACGTGCTATAGTCCTATTTCAGATAAGTATTAGTTCCATGCCAAGGTCTAAGGTCTAAGACACATTTCTGAATGATCTATGAAATTTTGAATATTTACATAGAACTTTGAACATATATCTTATTCATAATCTTTTACTTTAAGTTTATAAAAATTATACTCCACATTTTCTGATTATCAGGATCATGTAGTTTGGGATTTATTAATTTCATAGTGTACCAGAAAAAGAGATTAGAACCCTTTTTTCCTGCTCCTACTTCTTTTGCCTCTTTACATGAGTTTTTTAAGCATGGTATTCTGAACCATAGTGTTATAAATATTATGATGTCGTATATGTTTCTCCTTTAATTCTTTTAAATAGATGAGGAGTTTTGGAAATGTGGCATCTAGATCTCAATTTGTGGTTCTGGTTCTTCTCAGCTTAGGTACATGGATCTGGACTGAGATGTGTGATCTTCATAGGCTCCAGTGTTGCAGATGCAGGTTTGGCAGCTTTCATCCTTTAGAAGTAGGTCTAAAGATTCAGTATTAATGGCAAACTCCAAGTGTAGTGCTTAAAGACAGAACTAGAAAAGTTATGTACCCTCCTCATGGGCACATGTAGCATGCACATTTTAGATATAGGAAGTTAACTCTACACTAAAATACGTGTTCTGGAAATCAAGAGACTGAGAAGGAACTGATTTTGTGCTAGGAGGCCCTCTATTTGAGAAACTAAAGTAATGGAAGAAACACATAATCCACCAGGTATCCATTCCTCCCAACCTGCATGGGTGATAGTCAAGGAAAATAATTGCTAAGAGCACAGGGAATTCATTTCTCTCAATGTTTGAGGAACATCATACATCAGATATTTCCATTTAGCAGAATCTAACCTCAAAAGACAATAATGATGGTATCAACAGCTACCACAAATAATAACAGCATTATAGTACTAAGTAGCCTGAGTGGAAGATCAGGACCTGCAAAGAGCTGGAAAGACAGGGAAAAACTAACCAAATAATAAATATACGCAAACAATAAGGCAGAACTAAAACTTTCTTTTGCACCAAATATTATTATTTTTTTGAAAAAAATTAAAGTGAAATGAAAATGGAAGCAAAGAGTGGAATTTATTGGGATGAAGAGTGGTAACAGACGACTCTCAGAACCTAAATCATCCAGATATGTCTAGCTGGAAGCCATGAATGGAGAGGGCAGGTGCTACATGAGAAAGCCAAATGTGCTTGTGCTTTTTCAATAACTAAATAAGCATAGTACTAAGTCATAGGACTGTTCAGGGAACTGACACTGTTAATGTTTGTGAAGTCCAATTAAGAGTTTTTAGTGCATGCAAAATTCTATAAAAGTATTTTCTGGATCTGGGGAGATAATTTAGTAGAATAAGTGCTTGCCTGGCAAACGCAGGGTCCTAAGTTCAATGCCTGGTACCACAAAAAGTATTTGCTAAGTAAATAAACAAAACCAAAACAGTGATACAATTCAGACACCAATTATTTGAGTATCTCAATAAAATAGGTACATAGTTGGACATTGGTCTAAAATAACAAGAGAAGAAAACAACAAAATTGGCAAAAGTAAACTTCTCTAATGTAAAAGCTTAAAATGAGTCATACCTGAAAATTACCTGCAAGGGAACAATGATTTGAAAGCCATAATAAATGAATGATTCCCATTTAGGTATAAATTAACAATATTGAACTAAGAAAAAGCTAAGAATCTAAATGGATCTATAGCCACAAAACTAACTGCGAAAGGCAATATGATCAGAATTTCTAGTCATAATCTACTGTAAATTAAAAGAACATTTCAGGTTCTTTACACTGTTTCAGATCCAAGCTACAAACTTTCCAACTTTATTTTATAGAGACAGCATTACCTATCATTAAAATAGAATACAACAGAAAATAAAGACAATCTCACATTTGATACAGTTGTCTGAAAGGAAGTCAGTAAAACATAACCCCAACTGTAGGGGCAACAGATTTTCTACAGGGAATGGCAGGGATGTTTCTAAGTCCAGATAAGGGAGTGATATGGACACTAAGCTGCTTGGTCAAGAATGCTTCTGTAGTGAGAGATGAATTAATTGGGTCATTTACTTTTCAACTCCTAATACTAATAGTAGTAATTAAAAAATGTTAAAACAGCTAACCTCTATGGAAACTGTTCTGTTGTAGTCCTTTGCGGTTAAGTTTCATGTTATTTTTTTTCAATGAGGAATTTGTCAGGGGATAGGAATGAAGCCATTTTTGAGGTTAAATGTAACAGTAAAATGAGTTTGCTGTTGGTTTAAAGGAGTAAATAAGAGGGGAGAGCAAAGAGAGACACACTTAGATTGTGGCTTTACTGAGATTAGGTAAGACACTTGTGAGCTACTCTCAGCAGAAGAGAAAGAGGGAAAAAAATGTACAAGAAAAGGTTGCCCAAAAAGTCAAGGGCTGGCCTGAAGAAGCCAAGTGGCGGCATTATCACTGTGGAAGACGGATGTAGTGGCACTTCTAATTTATTTAGTATTCAGGATTTCAACCCTAATTAGGATTCCTTTGTCACATCATTCATCAAATATACTTGAAGAAATGGAAATTAACCTCAAAGTTTCTGTCGCCTCAGGCATGCTTTTAATACTTTTATTCATTTCGGTGTCCTGTGAAGTACAGTGAGCTGACTTGGAAATGTTTTAGCTAGGAAAGGTAACAGCCACGTGAAGAAGTCTCACAACGTAAGCAGTTCCGACAGGGCTGGTACAAAGCAGCCATTTAAATGGTTAGTGATGGCAACCATTTGTTGTCTGCATTCCTTTCAGCCAGTGACAAGGACACGGAGCACTTTTTTCTTCAAAATATTCTGCTACATCTTGGCCGGTGAACTTGGTTTGCGAAGGAAAAACCGCTTTATAAAGGATTCTTGAGCAGGCTAATCTGCATTTGTTTCGGTAACATTCAGAATACATTCTTGTAGGAATGTAAATATTTATGATTAAAATGTGCCTTGTGAAACATAGAGAATGTAGGCTTACTAATTCAAGAAGTGTTTTAACAGGGCTAGTCTAGGCACCAAGAAATACCTTTTTCAGCTTTCTCTGTGCTAGCTGTCCTTCAAAAATTTATCCTTCTATGACAATTCTCTTGTAAGAAGAATGGATTCCATTTCGATTTTGTATTGGTAGACCTTAGGATACACATTTTATATGGACTATTCATCTATATCTATCTCTATATGTTTCTATCTCCCCCAAACCAGTATCTCAAGGTATTTAATATATAGTTACCTTCTAATTTCATAATAAAGAAATGAGTAAATAAGGCTGTAAGTTTTAGTTTAATTGTTAGGTATTGTTATATTATTTTTTTTTAGTGAGTGCTTTTGAAAGAAAATAGAGAGTATTGTACTTTATTCTTGATCTCACCATGCATGCTTGTGAATTTATGTTACAATCATATAATTAATGCCAGAGCTGTATTTGGTTAAGCAAATACTGTGCTTGGAAACTAGTGTGAGTCCCTGACTCAGTCTTTTCCACTTTTGTATTTGCCTCCACTTAATATATCCATCTGAAAAATGTGAATAATAATGAGCTATCTCACAGAGCTATTTGCCTCCAATTAAGTGAGGTAGATTAGTAATGTGCTTAACAGAAAGTGTGATAGATAACAAGACCTCAGTAAGTTTCAGTTGCTACTACTATTAATATTGATTTCATCTTTATAAAGACAGCTAATTCCATGAGGCAGATTCCTCTTCTACCTTTTTGACAATAAGAGAAGGAATTTCTAGTGGCTGAATTATAAGGAATTACATACACTTTCAGTAAGCATTACAGACTCCCCTCCTCTTCTATTTTATACCAAAGTATCAGTATAATTTTAAAGAATTTTATTAACTTATTTGAAGGGCCTCCAGGAGACTACATATACTATAGTACCCTCTAAAACAGAATAGAAAGTCCCTGTGTATAAATATCCACTGGGAAAATAGCTTTGTGGATTTATCACATTAAATTAGAGTGTTGGCTTAGGAAAACCTGAGAAGATTCTCACTCCTTTGAGGATATTCTCTGTGTCTTATACTTCAGAGCTGTCAGTCAGTATTTTTGATCATTAGCCATCTGTGATTATTTTAATTTTTGCCAGCAGGAGAAGGAACTCTTTTCTACCCAGGAGCTCTGTTATTACAATATAATTTATATGTAAAGAGCTCATTTCATCAGGGAGAGAAACTTTTACACAGTTTTTTTTTCCTAAGGTTTGAAAGAAATTCATGGACTCTTGTCTTTTGCTTTCCCCAATGCCCTACTACTGTCTTCTGTTATTGTCTGCATTTCACCTTACATCTTTCCATACAGAAATTCTACAGAACCCAGTTGACACTTTTAAGAATTGAATTGAAATTAAGTTAATTTCCATTTCCACCTATTTTAAATAGAAAAACCTCATATTTATCATGTTTGCTTTTTTAAATTTCAAATTCATGGAAAAAATACAACTTTGTAGTGATTTGGAGTATTGAAGAGAAAGCCTCTACTTGAGAATTTTTTATTAATAGTTTTTTACAATGACACTGTGACATTTAAATTATAATTATGTAACAAGGGCAACTATTGAGAGAGAAGAAGAAAAAAAATTGGAAATTAAAAGTTGGCCTTTCAAGTCAGGCCAGAATCAGTTTCATACCTCATCCCATGTCTGCTTCTGATTTCAGTTTGACCTTCAATGAGTCAAAAGGTCCAGCAATCACTTTACCTACAATGTGGGCTAATAATGCTGAATAGAATATAGTTATTGCAACAATTAAAGAGTTATTGGTCATAAAATGCAGTACATGTATAAAAAGTCTCTACATGAAGAGAAGACAGATTTCCTGGGTCATTATTAGGGTGGCATGGGACAGCGAATTATTGGTCATCCATACAAAATTTTCGGTCTTGAACTTTACAAAGCAAGTTTCACATCTCATGCCAGATGATCCTGGAGACTACTGCTTTCTGAGATCCCATGACATTTCTGGAGGAATCAGAAAATATATCTGTTTTCTTTCATGGAGAAAGGGCACATTCGAGTCTCAGTAGGGTTGGCTGCAGAGGAATTTACTAGTGATTCTCCCATCATTTCCTAATCTATTTCTATTTCTTTCCATCTTAGCTCTAATTCTACTTATTTCCGCTCCTGTCTAAACTTCCTTTAGGAATAACTTGAAGTTCTTGCTCACAAAGCTTAAACAGAGCAATCAGACAACCTCAGCGTGGTCAGTGGATAGTGGCCACAGCAGCACACACACAACGTGTACTTTGTTTCCCTTGCCACTTAGACAACTCAGTTAAAAGCAAAAATCAAAATGGCATTGTGTGTTCATTTATGCAAAATTGCTCAAAAGTTTTAAAATAATGTGAAGAATATCTTTATTGTTTGCT
>NDGN011528657.1:4207-15030 GCA_002564285.1 Tympanoctomys barrerae
GAGAGAGAGAGAGAGAGAGAGAAAGAAAAAGAAAAGAGATTAGTGGCCATTGGGCTGGGGGTAAGATGGTAGATTGATTACGAAGGGCTTGGAAGGTACTCTTCTGAGTAATGGAAATGTTTGTGACTGTGTATATGCCCAAAGAGTGAATTTCACTGTATGGAAATTACATTCAAACCTGACTTTTAAAAATTTAAAAGCTCTTCTAGGGCCGGCCAAATAGCTCAGCGGATTAAAGCATCTGCAGGCAGCCCCAGGGGCTGGAGGTTCGATCCCCAGGCCTGCCATGCCAGCCTCGCCCCAGGTTGTGCTGAGATGGCAGTTGAGCCTGGGTGTGGTGGCGCACACCTGTAATCCCAGCTCTTGGGATGCTGTAAGCAGGCAGATCACTATGAGTCCGATCTAGTAGTGAGACCCTGAACACCCTGTAGACCCTTCCCTAAAATACAAAAAAATAAAGAAAAAGAAAAGCTCTTCTGTAGTTCACTCTCACCAGAGAGCACGGAAGTGCCTTCTTAGTCTGGCCCCTGGATCACCCTCCGCCGACTTCCAGGACCCTCCCTATGTTCTTGGTTTTCAAGGTGCCATTCCTCTGCTGCCCTTTGCTTGCAGTACTTCCAGCCGCGCGTCTCCTCTGGCTGGGCTGTCCTTCCACCTGCCCCTGGGGGAGCTCTTACTCATCTAGCCCGAGTCTCAGCTTCGCAGAGAAGCCTCCGGGGACTCTTGAAAGAGTGTGTGTGTGTCTTCCTTCTGGCTCCTGCACCCTGAATCTTGCTCTAGCACTTGGTGTGGATTTGTGATTATCTTTTACTACAACCCTGTGTGCTTTTTAGTGGCAGAGACGGTGGGACTGTGCCTTCTTCATCTCCTTCTGTACATCACTGGGCACATGGTCCTCTGGACCCCTGGTCTCCTGAGAGAACAGGCCTGACTGGTTGGGTTCTCAGAACCAAGCAAGGGGCGAGACGTGGATGCTGTATGTTTCTAGGAGATAGGATGCTGAGGACCCCTCGGTGTAAGAGATGCTTGCGCCTTTGCACTGCAGTACAGGGTAGACTGTACTGTATCACACGTGGGGTCTTTTCAGACCACATCACTCTTATGTACTGAAGTAAGCCTCCCACGAGAACCCCAGCTGTGAGCTGGTGGAATCTTAGTGTCCTTGGTAGGTTTTCATGCTGGTCATTGTTTCTATTGCTCTTTAATTAGAAACTGCACAGCAAGAGCAGTAATAAAACATACCTTGCTTGATCCAGGTCTTGGTAAGGAGGTAGCCCAACTTTTTCTTTGCACATTTCCTGGGCTTTTTTTTTTTTTTTTTTTTAATCACAGCCATCTAACTGAATCAGCTAGGGCTGAAGGGCTGCAGCTGGGATGCAGCTGGGATGCAGCTTGAAACGATAGGTCCCTAAAGAAAGTGCCTGTCCTGGTCCATAGGACAGCATGGTCCTGAGAAGCTGGCTTCTCCCTGAGATCCAAGTTGCTCAAGCACATTTATCAACCCTTCCCTGTTTTCCACAAAGGGGCCAAAGGCAGGAATAGTTTCCCCAATGCCATCAGGAACACAAGGTGGGCGAAGAATACTGCTTGTCTGTTTGGCTCAGCTCATTTTATTTTTATGAAAACATGACTCAATATTGGTTCTTCTCCTAAAGGTGTATTTTGAGGATTCCTAGCTAGAAAGGGTACCTGATGACTCAGTCTGAAGTCTCATGTCCTACTCAGCTGTGACAACTGCCAGGCTCCAGAGAAACTTCAGAGATTAAAGGAAAGATTGGAAGGTTCCCTAACAAGAAAACAATGATTTTGGAGCACTTTTCTGCCCAGTAAATTCTATATGATGATTGAGATGCTGGGGGAGGGCAGAGTGTGTGCATACTAAGCCCTACACCGGTGCCATGGCAGACCATGCGCCATGTGGTGGTGTGTGAACTACGTACGTGTGCGGGAACAGCTGCACATCGCCACAAGGGTCTGCGGATACCTGTATCTTCTAACCCACTTGAGGACAGTGTATGACAGATTCTGGAGTTTTTTATAGCCGCAGGAAGAAAACTGAGCATGATCGAGTCAATTTTATTTAGTCTTTTTGAAACAGAATTGCATTATACAGTTCAGGCTGGCCTTGAACTCACATTGTAGCCCAGGCTGGTCTTGAACCCTCATCAATCCTCCTGCCTCAGCCTCCCAAGTGCTGAGATTCCAGGAGTGCGCCACTAGGCACGACATCTCCAGTTAATAGTATACTTTTAAAAAGCTGTGTGTTAAGACCAACATAATTTATATCTTAAAGTCTGTTCATTTCTGTGCAGTTTGTTCACATCGCTCCTTCCTGACCCACCCCAACCTGTTCCTCCAGAGGGAAGGGCCAGTTATTTCTTAGTAAGGTTCGTTGGACTTTCAGCTCTAGGGACTTACGTTTGCTTACCTTGCAGCCGACGCTGGCGTCGCTGGAACCGATTCAGCCGTAGGCGATGCAGGGCTGCTGTGAAGTCGGTCACGTTTTACTGGCTGGTTATTGTCCTGGTGTTCCTCAACACGTTAACCATTTCCTCTGAGCACTACAATCAGCCCGACTGGTTGACACAGATTCAAGGTAGGAGGCAAAGCCTTTCGTTCCCAGCTAGAGTCCTGTGGCAAGCTGCTCTTTAGTATAACCTGAGGCGTGTAGAGGGGAGAGTCAGAAGGTTGTGAGGGAGGACTACCTGGAAGGTGGTGGAGCCGTCCACACTCAGGCAAGCCCTGGAGCAGGGCTCTGTGGTAAACAAATGCCAAGCATCTTACTGCCCTGACCCTGAGACGCCATAAGGTTGCTGAGTCTTACAAGGACCACCTCCCTACCCACTGGGAGCTCTGTCTTCCCTTTCATTTTGGTTCCTTTGCTTCGATAGCTCAGAAATGTGATGTGAGGAGTTGTCCCCAGAGATAGCTCATTTTGGGTTTGACAGTTTCAAGCTCTTGGGAAGTCTTTTTCTTACATGTGTTTTCTCTACCTCTTGAGCCTACTGGTATTTTTGCCTATTAAAAATAAGATCAAATAGGACTGGCCAGTTAGGTCAGCAGACTAAAGTGCCTGCTTAGGCAGGTGCAGGGACCAGGGTTCAATCCCAGGCACCACATGCCAGGCTGGCCCTACCCCGGGGAGTTCTGAGATGCCTGGACATGGTGGCACAGGCCTGTAATCCCAGCACTTGGGAGGCTGAAAACAGGAGGATCACTACGACTCCAATCTGTATAGTGAGACCCTGTAGACCCTGTATTAAACAAATAAATAACACTGATAAGTGACCACTATGCTAGTGTACTAAGCAGACCAGGAAGGGGTGTGTGGGTATGTGTGTGTGTGTGTGTGTGAATGATTGAAAGAAAAAAATATATATAATACGATGATCTGAGCATAGAGTTAGAGGTTTTTAGGGTTAGGAATCTCCCAAGATTGCATGATAAAATACCTGTGCCCATTTTACAGCCAATGAAACTGAGCCCAGGGAAATCAAATAACTGTACTAGATTTACACACCAAGGTCGTGGCAGTATGAGAGCCAGGACCTGACAGAGAAACAGACCATTCGCATCAGTGCCCTATTTCTGTCATGGATGCGGTGGTGAAGAAAGGGACAGGCCGTTGAGTATTTCCTGTGGGGACAGGTGGGACAGAAATACCAAAAGAAAAGAGCAGCTGAGTACCCTGCACCGAGATGCTCAGGGCGGGCGCCTTCTCTTCCAGATATTGCCAACAAAGTCCTCCTGGCCCTGTTCACCTGTGAGATGCTGATAAAAATGTACAGCTTGGGTCTCCAGGCGTATTTTGTGTCCCTTTTCAATCGGTTTGACTGCTTCGTGGTATGCGGCGGGATCACCGAGACCATTTTAGTAGAGCTGGAGATCATGTCTCCGCTGGGCATTTCTGTGTTCCGCTGTGTACGCCTCTTGCGAATCTTCAAAGTGACCAGGTAAGGGGCGCAAGCCTGCCGCAGGCGTGCTGGGGCAGGAGGTCCTGCAGCCTGCACCGGGGCTCTGGACCACACCCTCCTCTTGACTTGCAGGCACTGGGCTTCTCTGAGCAACTTGGTGGCGTCCTTGTTAAACTCCATGAAGTCTATTGCTTCCCTCCTGCTTTTGCTTTTTCTCTTCATTATCATCTTTTCCTTGCTTGGGATGCAGCTGTTTGGTGGCAAGTTTAATTTCGATGAGACACAAACCAAGCGAAGTACCTTCGACAACTTTCCTCAAGCACTCCTGACGGTATTCCAGGTGAGCCCTTTCCTGCTCAGGAGCGCGTGCTCTGAGGGGCAGCTGAGCGCCCCGCCTTCTCCACATACAGCTCAGGAGGACAGACAGGATGATTTCATTTTTGTTAATAATCTCTGCTTCGAAATCGTACTTTGGTAAATCTTGCATTGTGTAAGTTAATTCGTCTTGCATCCTCCTAGCTGTGTAATGCGACTTAATTTTTAAGAGCACTAACTATATTAAAAAATAGTCAAAAAGTTTTGATTTTACAAAGCTTCTATGAAATAGATTCTAAAATCCTTTTTTTTTTGTGTGTGTGTGTGTGTGTATTAGGACAGGGTGTACAGGGTCTCACTGCATAGATCAGACTGGTAGTGATCCTCCTGTTTACAGCCTCCCAAGTGCTCAGATTACAGGCTCGCACCTCCATGCTCAGTCTCAACCACCAGCTCAGCCTGCCATGGGGGCGGGGCCAGCATGGCAGGCTTGGAATCCAACTCCCAGCCCCTGTGTCTGCCTAAGCAGATGTTTTCATCCACTGAACTATTTGGCTGGCCCTCTAAAACCCTCTTGATTTTTCCTTTTTTTTTTGGTCTTTCTGAGACAGGATCTTACTGTGCGGTTCAGGCTGCCCTGAGCTCATTTTGTAGCCCATGGTAGTCTCAAACTTGCAACAATCCTCCTGCCTCTCTCTCCTAGTGCTGGGATTGTAAGTGTGCACCATGACACCCGGCACTAATTTTTTTTTTTTAAATAACAGTTGACAATTCTAGTTGTGATAGATTTATGCAAAGACATGAATTGGGGAGCCGGGATGCTCCTGGGTGTACTCAGTGGGGTCGAGTGGGAAGAGGTGTCCCAGCCCTCTGCCTGGGGTGTCCTCCGGCTCAAGGTAGTGAGGACGCGCAGACTTTGAAGGCAGCTGCTCTGCTGGGGCCCCTGTGGGTGCTGAACTGGGAGGCACCAGGCGTTCAGATGGCTCCTTCTGAGGCTCCGAGAGCCCCTCACTCTCCAGCTTCTGCTTCTGAGCTGCGCAGGCTTTGCATGTGTAAGGGCAGGGAACGCCTGAGCCCCGCTGCAGAGGTGGGGTGTGGTGGGAGGGACGGGGGACCTGTGGATCCTGTGGGGGTTCTTTCTTTCTGTGCCCCGTTCCATCACCTTAGATGAGCCACTTGCCCTTTTCTGGAGAAACCGACTAGAAGAGATGATTCGTAAGCATCTTTCTTTTGTGGTCTCTTGAAGTGGTTAGAATTACTGCTGGAGTCCCTGGCTTTGTTTTTGAATTATGCTTAAAATTTGGCTCCTGGTCAGTCATTTGTTTTTCTGATTTATTTCAGAAATGTGTTTCTTTCCCCCCCTCCCTTTTTATAATGCATATATATGGCACAAGATGTAAGGGTCAGCGAAGGAATATGAACCTTCTCTGGAGGTGGGCATACGTGTACGTGCAGTCCTAGAGCAATGCACACCGGCGCTGTGCTGTCTACACAGGGGACCAAAACTGGGCTAGGGTGTAGTAAAAGAATGCCTACGGCTCCTGTGCGAAGATGTTTTTTCCACTAGAAAAGTCAACTCATCTATTTATGTAATTTAAAACAATGTTTTGAAAATTCTGTAGGATAGCAGCGGATTTATTTATTTAGCCCAAGCTGGGCTGTGAGGGGTAACCTAAACCAGACCTAGGTAGCCACTGAGGGGCTGCGGCAGAGCAGCGTGAGTTGTGCGCCTGCCCGCTGTCTGACAGCAGCTCTGGCCTCTTAGATCCTGACAGGTGAAGACTGGAACGCTGTGATGTACGATGGCATCATGGCGTACGGAGGCCCGTCCTCTTCAGGGATGATCGTCTGCATCTACTTCATCATTCTCTTCATTTGTGGTAACTGTATCCTTCAGAACAACCAGGGTTTTGCTGTCGGTGTCGTTGCCTTGGCTTTCCCCGCTGATCTCCCCTGTAGTCATGGTGATGGTAGCTGTGGTGGGACAGGAGCATCTTTCCCTCGAGAGCTCGGTGTGTGCTTCCCTTCCATGGGGCTGCGCTATGTGCAGCATAGCAGAAGCCTAGACCCAGCAGGGCTTTGGGAGATTGAAGCTGGCAGTGGGAGACGACGTGTGCGGGCCAGTTATTCCGTTCGGTGCCACATCTCCTATATATGGAGGACAGGTGGTCCATGGAATGCCTTAGGGCAAAGCCACGTGGTCCTTGGAAGGTCAAGACTGCATCTCTGTCACCTAACGGCACTTGATGGCCAGTGAGGAGATGTCTTCAATGGACTGATGTACAGCCTGCTGAAGCTAATCTTCCTTTGCTGACTCGTTCGTCCTTGGGGCCCAAGCACCTGCCATCTAACTTCTGTGTCATGCTCTGTAACTTTTCTCTAACTTGTATTCTTCTTCCCTACTGAAGGCACTCTTTAATTCCAGACCTCTGCGCTTGGCCTTCGGATCTGTTTATTTACCTCGATTAGATTTTTCATGATCCTGTAATCTTTGGTTTTATTTATCTTATCTCTAGGACCTAGAATGCAGGTCTTCCATTCCTAGCACAAGATTTGGTAGACAGAGTTCCTTAATAAGGTCTGGGGAGATAGCTCAGTGGCATAAGCACCTGCCTGGCAAGGGCAAGGTCCTGAGTTCGATCCCCAATGCCAAAAAAAAAAAGAGAGATCCTTAATAAATGTGGTGAATGAACAGTTCTTGAAACATGCGAATACTCTCTCCTTTTACCTTTCCCATTTAAAGAGTCCTAATCTGGATTCTTCTCCTAAAGAGTCTCAGATTCTTTTATCTCTTTTCCCTATAATCTTCTTTGATGGATTTTCTTGAGTATGGAAAGCCTAGTACAAAGGTGTTCTATTGTCTCCAAGATTGATGTCTTATGCCCTGAGATTTCTATGAAAACCCACATCTTGGCAAAGTATGGATTCTGCTAATACCTTGACTGGATTGTAGTTGAGTCAATTCCAATTCTTTGGAAAGCCACCTCTGCCATCTCTGCCACCTCATGCCTAGAAGCGAGGTGAACTCATGTGCCTCTGAGCTTCACCATGCTTTTCTCCCATCACCAGCTGCCCTCCATCTCCAGCACTAGATGAAAGCTGCTTGAGTCAGGGACCTTCCTTGTCATGGTCATATTTCTTAGTATGGGACAGGATCCTGCACACAGTTGGATTTTGGTGAGTGTTTGTTACCTAAATGGTCAAGATTTTCTTTTCCTGCTCTGCTCCTGATTAACCCTTCAGGCTACAGACTTGAGTCTTAAGAGAAGTATTCCCTGGCTACTTATTTCTAGCTCCACATTGAATTTGTTTGTAGTGCTTGCCACTCTTTGAGATGCTTGAAGAGTTGTTTGTATTCGGTGTCCCCATTCTGGAAATAGAAGCCCCATTCTGTCATGTTTCCTTCCATGGCCTGTGTACCTAGAACAGGGCCTGGCACATCAGAGCTGGTTTATAGATCTTTTCTAATGGATTCCAGACCACCTAGAGATTGAGGATGATCTGGACAGTGCCCCTGAAGGCACAGGATGGGATCCTGATCTTGGAATCCATCTCTTGCAAGCTTATAAGACTTATCTCTGGTTCATTAGTCCATGATTTCTTTCCATGCCTAAAAGGAGTTTAGTGTCACTGTAAGGCTCACGTGGTGGTTATTTCTTTACTGAGAGTTGTGCTTGGCACAGCTATTCTTATGTCTGACTCTGGCCTAAGCCACCATTACCCCATGCCCAACAGAAGAGTACTGGAGAGTGACCAAACCAACCCAGCCCAGGACAAGTTGCTTCCTTCAGCTCAGCTCACTGGAGATCCAGTTAAACATTACCACAGCATACCAAAGGCATTTCGAAAGTCTTCATGTCATTTACTCAGATTTATGTCCTCTTTAAAGTCTTGAATAGAATTAGTCAAGAGTAATGGCCCCCCTCCCCACAGAGCTCACCCTTGTTCTCTTGTTAAGTTATGTTGGTCTGTCTGTTCAGCATCCCAGCTGAGATTTCATACTGCTTGGGCTCTTCGCAGCACTTGTCTCTGGAACTCTGGATTGCCATGATTTTTGCTTGTCTAGCAGAAAAAAAGTTTATCAGAGCATGAGGTTTTCCCAGTTCTTTTCCTCTGATCCCTGTGTATTTTAAAATTTTTCTTAGCTGCTATTGCATAAGGAACAATCATCTCTGATTTGAGAACCTTGCCCAGAATACTTTAAATTAAAAAAAAATCATATGTCATAGTGATGATCAAAGAAACCTGAAAACGTGTTCACTTAGCCTGTCACTATTTGTAAAAATAGTTTCAGCCGTAATAATGAAAGATCTAGCCACAGCGGGATTATTCAGAAGATAGCGCCGTCTCACAGGAGTTCTCTTCAGTGGATGTTTGTAAAGACATGAATGAGTTCTTTACAGACTTGGAAGGCCATTTAGGAAGAGAAAGTCTCTTACTGTCTTATGTGACAGGATCATCATTTGAATAATGTGTGGCCTTTGAGGATGTCTGGCTTGAAAAGCACTCCCCTGAATACATATGTCGTGCCGTGTGTCTTAAAAGACGCAAAGTAGACACAGGGTGCTTTTTAATTGTATCATGTGTGTGTTACGGGTTACTTTATACAGTGTCTGTCAGCTGTAGATTTATAGAGATGGATGGAACACATCAGCAAGGAAATTGTGAAGTTGATAGGTTTTCTGTGACTCTTAATCTTCCCACTTTTCAGATTTACACAGATTTCTAGGTGCAGTGTTGTGTTGTGTTTCAAAGCAGGGATTTAGTCTTCTAGTTTCACCAAGCAAGTGTAACGCCAAGGACACTCACCTCTCACCAGCCTCCCGGAACATGGAGGGGTGTGACATTTCCCTTACGATCGTATGAACTCTCAGTTACAGAGGTGTTGCTCCCTTAAAGTTTTCAAACTAGATATCCTACTGAATGTCTTCTTGGCCATTGCTGTTGACAACTTGGCTGATGCTGAAAGTTTGAACACTGCCCAAAAAGAGGAAGCTGAAGAAAAAGAGAGGAAAAAGATTGCCAGGTAACCTTATGTCACCTGCAGTGTTTTCCCAGGGGTGCAGACAGAGCCCTGCTGCCTGGGAGACCTAGTGGTCTCCAGAGGGCTTCTCAGGACTGCAGTCTCGTGTTGCTGCTTTGCAGTGATTGTGGGGGACCACGTGGTACAGACCAAAGGGGAGGGGATCTTGGGCCGAAGCCAGGCCCTTGGCTCTCAGCCCCATACCCAAGAATGGGAGAGACACGTCCTCATGCTTAATGAATCACTGCAGTTAATTTTGGTGTCATAAAATAAATGATGCATTCAATGCTGATTAGCTCTGGGATGAGAATTTTAATAAGACGATCTGTGTAATGAAGACTGCATTGCATTAGATGAACAGGAAGTTCTGAGTGTGGCTTGCGCTGCACTCTTGCTGTTGGCGCTGTTTCCAATTAAATTCTGTCCTGCACTGGGGCTCTGCTGATTCAGAATCAGATCAGCACTTTTACACGTAGCTATAATGGTGACTTGGTTTTTCTATTTTCTCTTCTCCGTAGAAAAGAGAGCCTAGAAAATAAAAAGAACAACAAACCAGAGGTCAACCAAATAGCCAACAGTGACAACAAGGTATTTCTTCTAAAATAACTTATATGTTTCAGAGTGATTCTGTTGGTGTCTCCATAGATATACCACTTATGTCGTGGAAGTGACTTGTTCCTAATATTTTAGTAGAAAAAGCAGAGCGTATCATATAGATACTGGCTTCCTGGGGGAGATTCTAATTGAATTTCATCAGCGAGCTGGCTGTTAGCCATAATCTTACCAGAGAACCAAGATGACAAATACTTGACCAGTTTAACCATTTAATTTTATTTTGCTGGAATTGTGTGGTCAGACCTGACCTGTGGTCAAGATCATGTTAGCATCTTCTGAGTGGTATTAAAAATCAAATTTTTTTGTAGATGTCTGTTCCAGAGGTAACCCCAGGATCAAGTGGCCTGGGAAGCCTCAGGGTACCCTGTCAAGCTCTGTCTCTATCACTGTCTTGTCGCTGAAGACACAATCCCTGCGCCCACAACTTAAAGGAATAGAGCTTTATTTTGGTTCATAGTCCCAGACCCCTCAGTCTGAGACAGCCCCGAAGCAAAGAGAGCAGGGAGGAGCCAGGGAGTAAGTGACGCCCTACCGGGCAGGACTCCACTGAGCCGCCTCTTCTGACCAGCTCCACCTCCTCACAGGGTACTCAGCTACTAAACGCATTCATGGCTGAACCTGCTGACAAGTAAAGCGCCCCAGGAGCCAGTCACCTTCTAGAAGCCCTGCCTCTCAACATCCCGGTCTAGGGTAGAGGCAGTGAACCTACGGCTTGCATGCCACACAGGGCTACCTGTATCATTCAGGCCTCTAAACTGTGGTCCATCACTGCTCTAGGGGGACGTGCTAGGTCTAAATTATGACAGACTTCATCCCACTTAGGGCAGTGTTACATTCGTTTCTTTCGCCGTTGAGTTAATACAGACTTCAGTGGTGATCCCGTGTCAGAACCTGGATTTTTTTTTTTTTTGCTCCAAATGCCTTCAGGGCAGGTTTGGCTGGCTTGAGTTGTGGGG